>LWMK02000319.1:0-87610 GCA_001693075.2 Taenia saginata | reverse complement strand
TACTTTATAGGGAATGCCAAGGCAGTTTCTAGCACTGCCTTTAGCATTAATATGCGGAAAGAGCGCGTCTTTAAGAAAGGTGTCGCACACAGGCTGCGCAGACTGCTCATAACAAGGCGCTCGCCCACAGACACTAACACGCTGTAGCCTACTTTATAGGGAATGCCAAGGCAGTTTCTAACACTGCCTTTAGCATTAATATGCGGAAAGAGCGCGTCTTTAAGAAAGGTGTCGCACACAGTCTGCGCAGACTGCTCATAACAAGGCGCTCGCTTCCTTGTTTTGCCTGCATTCGTATGCTGGGCGCCTTGTGTTGGAAAAAGGGGGCAAAGTTAGTGATCATTTGGGAGATCTTATGGCTGAATTTTGCTGTGCTGAATGCATACTCGAAGCAGCCAATTCGCGAAACGTCAGCAATGAATAGGGTGAACAGCTGAAATGAGGAGTATTTTTCACTTGTATCGGTCAATCAGCGTGATGACCTTGATGGCAAAGGTCTCTACACTTATATCCGCTATTTGGTAATGTCAAAGTAAGCAATGACCTCATTGCACTACTACCAGCTGCTTTACCATAATTACATTCCTTTCTAACGCTGCATTTTGCCGTTTAGCAGAAGTCAATCTACTTGGCATCTAGCACTCATTCGCAACCCCATAGAAGCCATCTCCCATAGAAGCCCACATCCACATGGCTATCCTATTCCACTCACACCGAAAGTGAGGTACACGTGTATCCTTTCACTTATTAGTTCATACACTGCTTTAAAAGGTCACATCAGATGGGATGGAGGCGACCTGGCGAGGTCACATCTCCACAGGCTTCGACTGCCTTCAGGTAACACTCGACAGATGTAGCAGTTAGTGACATGAGTCGCCGTCTTGTATCTTACTCAGTGATCATTTTCCACAGCGAAAATAGAAGCGATACTACTGCGCCGAGTTCTTCTCTGCCATTTAGTGACCATCAACCAAAATCGACAAAAGAAGACCAATCAGTGGTGTACAGGCAACTAGGAGAGCGGCTTTAAATATATAAAGGCTCTAGATTGTTTAGAGCATGAACCATGTCATTCAACAATGCCGCCTTGCTATACTTCAATTCGTATCTCACTTCCGTGCAGCATCAAATCGTGTCAACCCGCTTCTCCGCCTTACGTCTTTCTTTTTCCACCCCTCATATTAACAAAGTCGCCTTACCAAAGGGAGCAGAAATTCGGCACTAAATATGAGAGGTGGGTGTTGAAAAGCGCACAGTTGATGCCAGTAGTTCTTGGCTCACCTGTCGAACAACACAGTGGAAGATGCTTTGGTGACTGGCATATGATGCGAGGTCGCTGTATTAACAAGATGTAAGCGGCAGACTTTCCTATTTGCTGGCAGTTGCACCAGCACATCACGGTCAACACTACCGAGACGACAGATTATTTTGCCCACACACATGGAATGATTTTGCTCTGAAACCTCTCCTCCAGTCATGCCTACGAGGACAAGTGTCAGAGATGAGCAGCATCCTTCCCAATGCCTTTCAAGTCAATTCGAACAGCAGTGCATGTCTAATAACGGAGTAAGTGCGACAAAATTTCTGCTGATTCATCCAGTCTCTCGCGCAATCACTGACACTATAGGTCAACTTCCCACCCAATCCATGTGAAGAACAGCGCACATTACTTGGGATAAAGTTGCTGTTTCTTTAACTAAACCCGACAAAATACGCAGTGTACTTAGAGACCTGATGGTGCGGAGAAGCCGGCCTTAATGAAGACAACTTGACAAGCCAGCATCTAGTCTGGAAGAAATGCGCAAACATTTCTGGAACCCCAAATCCACTTTTACATTGCTACGTGGAGAGCATTGATGAGGACCTGCGTGTGTTGCGATGGGAAAATGGGGAAATCTCGCACAGGAATGGCTCACACGACCGCTCTTCATTTGTGGGACTTTGGTGGTTATGCGCCATATTCCTGCCGCGTTCTACCCTGCACTGTGGCCATTGCGCCTTTGTCATCATTACGCTTCTCGAGTTTTGGTAGTTGGGTCTACGTAGTGTTAAACCTGTTTGTTTGAGCAACAATTTGCCCATTTAATGTGCACCTAGAGGTTTGCTATTTTAACCATATTCGACTACACTTGTCAGATTTTTAGTAGAACTTAACCTAATTCATGGAGGCATAATAGCGTCTGCGTGTGATGTTCTCGCAGCGACAGACCCGAAAATAGAGTTGAAATAGTTGAGACATGAAATTACCATCAACGATTGCCACAGCAGCACTTGTGTGATAAACAATGAAATGGTGCTCGAACAGTTAAGTGCCTGAAACCCATTTGCTACTTCACCACTGCGAAAAGGCCTGCAATAATGGTGGAGCACCAATTAATGCCTTGGCTGATCATGCGATTGCACTGCTAGCCGTCTGGTCCTACACGGAGTACTGCAGCATTCACACGTAATACGATGTGATTGTCCAAATGAGATGGTAGGGCATAACGCCGCAACAACTAAATGTGCATTACATGTGGCACGAGTGAAGGGTAGAAGTCGCTCCCAAACGTCACTTTCCACCCGACGTGACAGAATTCAACTTAGAAAGAATCGAGCAACCATTCCCATCACGACTTCCAGTTTCGAGCAACCATTCCCATCACGACTTCCAGTTCGAACCAAACAACGACATTTGTCCCATATTATGTGTTTTTATAGGAGACCCTCATGCCGGCCACTTGTGGTAAAACAGGGGACTGACGTCAGCGCACACCCTCCTCGAAAAAGATAGGGGTAACGCAACCACATATTCTCTGTGCATTTCTTTGGGCTGATCGAAGAAGAAACAATTGGCCTAATATCATTGCTAATAAATTTAGCTTTGGCATGCTCAGAAGTATTGATTGCAGAACAGGCAGATCCATAGCACACTTCGATAGAGGAGTGACTGCTATGAGGGCTATGATCGTGTCGAATGATCACAGCGTAGCATGCATTGCATGAGGTCATGACCGTTGCCATAATCCTTCTCATCAGACGTTGATAAATGGGCAGATAGGGCACAGCTTCGTATAATGCTCATGCGCATTGCAGCATCATTGCCAGCCACCACAAACTGGCGTGTCTCACATGTCACACATGTGTGACGTGCAAACTCGAGGAGGCATTCGCACCATAGCATGTGATGTTGCCTAGGCATTCGCACCATAGCATGTGATGTTGCCTAGGGCAACGCACTTAAAACCTGACACAAATAGTAAGAAATGCAGTGCTCTCCTCCATGAAGGAGACCACTACTCTGTGGAATCCTGCTAGGCCCCTGATTGCTTAGCATGCCTCGATGGAATGGTCTGCTTCCTCGTTATTGGCTCGGCTCTTTGATTGCACTGACCTAGGTGGGAGACTGGAATGTAAACTAGGCTGATGAATTATCCAAGTTTGTGCCGAATGCGGTGGCTAACTGGAGGCGTTAGGTCGGCAGATTGATCCACCGTTGGTAGATCGGCTGCACTAGCGGCATTTAGAGGACATGCTCGAGATGTCTCGCCTATCTCACTTTGAGTGAGGTCTTCAAGTGACCAGTAACTGTTGTAGGTCCCACGAAATTCGACGAAATTCAGGGTGTAGACTGACACCTCTACTTTAAGGCTAGGAGTTTATCAGTTTACCCTAATGGTGACCCCTGATTTGAACGCCACATCTCTCACATGGCCATTTAATCATTCCTTCCTCCACTTGTGTTACTTATGGATGCGCGACAAGTGCATTTAAAGATTCGTTACATGCATTTTAATAAAACCTTATTTTACCAGTCAAGGATGTGTCGATGCAGAAAATAGACAGCAGTTAGACCCTCACCCACTCCCCTATGTAGAGCTGCTGTAAAGTTTATGACCGGTTTCTTTGAGGTACGGAAGAGCTGAGTGCTCACTGGACTCGTCTTCCAGTTGTGCCATAAAGACAAAAATACCAGTTGTCCACCATTGCTCCTGACTCTGAACAACGAAAGGAGGTAGCACATGGAAGGCGGTGAAGACGGCAGAGGAATGCAATTCGTCGCACAACGCTTAGCGTTAACAGGTGAGACGTTTTTCTGATGGGCGTACAAAGACCCAATTGAAGTCGAATTTGACAATGTTCTTGTTGGAGTCAAAAAGTTGGCTCCATTCAAAGTGATTGAGCTTTATGGTGCCCTTCACGTCAATCATCACATTTGCCGATTTAGGTCTCTGCGTGCCACTTCCTCAACCTCTAGATACACCAGGACCACCAAGACCTAGACGTTCAGCCAAAGAGAAACGTACAGGTTCACTATTGTTGTCCGACTGACTGACCGACCGATTGACAAAAATACTGCATTCGAGCCATCGGCAAGCCTTCGCCTTTTGTAAAACGTGTTTTCTCTGTGGTGAGTTTCACGAGGCATGGTTAGAATTATACATTGTAAGGTTACTGCAGGGATGAGAATTTTTTAATGTGTTTATTTTCCGCTACTGTGCTGAGAACGATTGATATTGGTTAGCAGTGGATGGTGAACGGGCGAGAATTGCAAATCCATCCTCATGTGGCCCTGGTCTTGAACTGAGATGAGTAGGAAGCTTAGATAAGTAACTCTATTCCTTGTGGTGGCAAATGAACTCAGAAACACTTTGCGACAAAGCTGATGAAAGGCTTGAAAAGGGCAGCTGCATGAGACTCTTGTCAAGCTTAGTTTCTACTTTCTCTGTCAAGTCTACATCAGTATAGCTCTATCAGCTCTGAGTGTTTCCCATAGTATCCGTCATTAGATTTCCTAAGGAGTGACAATTGCCAAGTTGTGTGTTTTGGCCAAATGTTTAGCCGAGAAAATGTCATGAATGAAATGTACGACCAAAAAACCACTCAAGGTGTCAACACGGGCTCTGCATTTTGCAAACTGGGTTGACACTTTTATCACACCTGATATCTTGAGCAAAGTAATTGGACCCTGCAATATCCCTAACCTGACATTCAGCTGCACTGGGCAAGCCCATGTCAATCAGCAACAGCGTCTCTCCTGACACTCGCCATCCACTGGAGGTCTGAATGGCGGTCTCGACTGCAATCAGAATTCCCACTCATCGATAACAGATTCACATGGATCTCCAATGGACATGATGGCCACAATGGCATGCCACTGTAATTCGGATCTCTACGCGAACCGGACATGGCAAGACACGATGGTGAAGGCTGTCCCACGTGAAAGTGCATTGCTGTTTCAATGGACTGATCCTCACAGGCTTGGAATGTGTAACAAGGGAAGCTTCTATGCTGCCTTGTCGTGACGTGGCAGTATGTGATTGCTAATGATTTGCTTGAACGAAACCATTCCCTCGGCACCTCGTAGTTGCTCCCAAACTGCACACTTGAAAGCAGGAACAGTGCAATGCGTCAATCGGTTGGGATGTAGACACCACTTAACAGGAGCTTAACTTCCCTGTCCTCTTAAAACCTAAATAAGCGGTTCTGGAACAGGCCGGATTTACTCACCATCTAATCGGTGAGTGAAGTTGCCCTACCAGTCATCTTCTTCCCTGTTAGAGACTTGCAAAACTATTCCTTTTGGGCATTTGGTAGCCGACGTTCGTACACTCACCCTGATGTGTGGCTACTTCCAATCCTTCTCTTTCCTATCACCATACGAAAGAATAGGCTGCGAAACATAAAACACACTATCCTCTAACCAATAATAACCAGTTGATTGCTCCTCCTGTGTGCAGGTCTTAGTGCTTCCCAGGATGTGGAACTTGAAGCGGTTGATCCTCACACTGTGCGAATAAATTGGGTCCGCCGCCTCGTGCCAACGAAAGTCTTAATGACCATCTCATCGCCTGGACACTCGACAGCAGGTGACAGGACGCCTTTGACCACTCCTTCATTCAAACCCACCACTTTACAAATTTAAAGCCAAGACGAACCATTTTCACTGTAGTTAGTGCACGCATGCTTAGGGACAGCCCAAATGGATTTACTCACCATCTAATCGGTGAGTGAAGTTGCCCTACCAGTCATCTTCTTCCCTGTTAGAGACTTGCAAAACTATTCCTTTTGGGCATTTAGCAGCCGACGTTCGTACACTCACCCTGATGTGTGGCTACTTCCAATCCTTCTCTTTCCTATCACCATACGAAAGAATAGGCTGCGAAACATAAAACACACTATCCTCTAACCAATAATAACCAGTTGATTGCTCCTCCTGTGTGCAGGTCTTAGTGCTTCCCAGGATGTGGAACTTGAAGCGGTTGATCCTCACACTGTGCGAATAAATTGGGTCCGCCGCCTCGTGCCAACGAAAGTCTTAATGACCATCTCATCGCCTGGACACTCGACAGCAGGTGACAGGACGCTGATGTAGACACCACTTAACAGGAGCTTAACTCCCCTGTCCTCTTAAAACCTAAATAAGCGGTTCTGGAACAGGCTGGATTTACTCACCATCTAATCGGTGAGTGAAGTTGCCCTACCAGTCATCTTCTTCCCTGTTAGAGACTTGCAAAACTATTCCTTTTGGGCATTTGGTAGCCGACGTTCGTACACTCACCCTGATGTGTGGCTACTTCCAATCCTTCTCTTTCCTATCACCATACGAAAGAATAGGCTGCGAAACATAAAACACACTATCCTCTAACCAATAATAACCAGTTGATTGCTCCTCCTGTGTGCAGGTCTTAGTGCTTCCCAGGATGTGGAACTTGAAGCGGTTGATCCTCACACTGTGCGAATAAATTGGGTCCGCCGCCTCGTGCCAACGAAAGTCTTAATGACCATCTCATCGCCTGGACACTCGACAGCAGGTGACAGGACGCTTTTGACCACTCCTTCATTCAAACCCACCACTTTACAAATTTAAAGCCAAGACGAACCATTTTCACTGTAATTAGTGCACGCATGCTTAGGGACAGCCCAAAGAGCATAACTACATCACAGTCGGAAGGAGGTGAGTCCTTCACATCGGTTTTATCGAATGCTGATGTGCTGCTTGAATTTGATGTACTAAAAGTGAAAGTAGTCCACAAAGATGCTTGTTTAGTACCACCAAACTAACCTCGGATGATGATTTCCAATATCGCCTACCATGGAATCAGGTACGGTCAGTGGAGCAAGCGTGCCGACTGAGGCAGTCCAAAATGTCGCAATATGCGTTTAACAGTAAGCTGATATGTTGATGCCAAATGATATCTCATAATTTCTTGCTTTGATAGGAAGTGATGGAGGGTCTTCAACGTCAAGAATCCTCTCACCGAATACCATCATCAAGGCGATTAGCAGGCCCACCTAGACTTTTGAACTCGCCACCACTAAAAAGTCGTTTATAACCGCATATTTCGGTGTTCCTAAAAAGGCTTTTTTGCCAAGTGGGCACTTAAATCCACATTTTCTAGCAATGAGCATTTGCTCACATCATAAGCAGTATCTTAGAAGATAAATTTCATTGAACTTCTTTTACTCAGCCTATGCGAAATATGGAATGTCAAGAATGTTTAGTTGAGGTGGATGCGATTCCCCCTCTTCTTACAAAGTGCATTCAAATGTTAAGCTTTGCATTACTGGTAACTTCTGACGACTTTTGAAACCCCTTGGAAATCTTGTTAAGCGCATGGAAGTGAATGGAAAGCAGCACCTTGGAGCAGGTTCCTCTCGAAGTCGATGTCTCCGATGATGCTAAAAAGCTTCTACTTGAGACCTGAGACAACCAACTGCAACAGGCTGATTGCGGCTGTGTAGATCAAACCATCGCAACCATAGGAGCTAAACCTCTAGCACTGCTGTACTGACTACTCGATAGATTTAGCCAATCTAGCTGAGGCTTAATTTTCGGGGTAATATCGGGTGAATGACCAATGGACAGTCCTCACTGAGGCGCTTCTTTCCGCACAAACATATTATGGTGGCAAAGGAGATGCACCAATCGCCATCAAGAACTAGTCGACAGCATAGCTATTGTGTATTAAGCAGTAGCACACCTGGGAAGATAAGCATCTTCTCAATAGTGTGCTAAATGCTCATCTGCTTGTGGTTGAAGCGTTTGCCGACAATATTAAAAGTGGTAAACGTAGCACCATTTGAGGGAAGCCCTTCCAAATTCAAAAATAAGAAAGAGGGAAACAAATAGTCTTTTCAAACCACATACTGTGCATTGTTAAATGTGTTATAAAATAGTGTAGTCTCATAAAAAGGGTCTGGTCTCCGCCTGCACAGCAGATAGTGCATTTACGCGCACACTGTCACCCGACGTACCACTGAGCCGCGTGAGTGAACTTGCGGAAAAGTGTGCGCAAATGCTGGGACCATACGAGAACATAGAGATGCGGTATTCGGATCAGTGGACGATAATCTACCGATTGTGACGACTTCTGTGCACGAAGAAGAGCTGCTGACGTGGCAATTGCAGGCTTGCTGACAGACCATTTTGACACGTCCTCCTTCCCTTATAATCCCCACTCAGGACGTGTCCTCTTCCAATGCATCACATCTTTCAACAACAACACAGCACGTCAACTGCTTGCATTCGTATACTTAGTTCAGCAGAACCATCTGGATTTGGGGCGAGATAGAAGCATATTTCTGTGCTTGAGAGGAATAGAAGCTACATGGGGCAATGTAGCACTCAGGTCCTAAATATTTCGCAACTTTGCGCTTGCTGATGAAGGCGTTTGAGCTTGTGCATAATGATCACCTCCCAATGCATAGCCTCATATGTCTGGACGCGTTAAGTGAGGCGTTGTCTACCCCATCGATACCTGAGGTGAAACATGCATGTATTGCTGCTGTTAAAAGCATTGTATGGTCATGCGATTTCCGCATAAATGCTCAAATTACAACCAATGGCGTCTAGGGTGGCTTTATGGACTTGGTAGGGCAAGCATCGCGAGCAGTTACCACGACTGCTGAAGAGATGTGGACACGAGCACCAGGTACGTCAAATAGACACATGCAGGGACTCAGTGCTCAGCAGCCTACCTGCACAGTACTTCCCGATGATCAAAACAAGCGATATGGCCTCTGCATTCTAGGACAAAATACTAAACAGCATCTGCAAGGCACGCATACAAAAGCTTGAGCTTCTGACATTGTTTGCTTGTGAAGTTATGCACCACGACCGAACTTAGCAAATGTGTGGCCTGAGGGTCCTAAGCATTGGGAAAACAGCAATGCCAATTCATTCATGATGCGTATACTGACCTCTCTGGTACTTATTCTGCTTTAGTAAAATAGAGCCACATGGGCTCCAACAGTGACCATATTATAGCTTGAAGAAAGCCTTGTGAGTCTTCCACAAATATTGCTCACCTAATTTGATTTAAAATAAATGCTAGCTGTAAAGGGTGGCCTAAAATCTCCGCGCGTAGATGCCAAGTGGATAACAGCAACTTATTTAAAAGATGTAAAGCGGTTGCACTTATTGAAATGGTAATTTCTTGCGGTGCATTGCGTGACAGAGATGACACTGCTATGGCAGCTACCACTAGCTTAACGCTACGTCGAGATTCAGGATTGTTGTTCACACCCCACGCGCCTTAGGCTCTTCAGCACAAACAGCTTTGGTCTCAGTCCTCCCCTTAGGGGTGGAGGTCAACATCATGCTCCGCATAAACTAAAAAGCACCGGCAAGAAGCAAGTGCTTCATTTTGTGCAGGCCAAGAGAGGTACAATTAAAGCATTCAGTGCAATCTGAGTCAATAGACAGCTCAGCCAATCCTTTTGCTAGTTTGCAGACAATCCCACAGCCTAGGGAATGCCCGGCTGACACCATCGGACTGTATCGTGACTGCTGATGAGAGCAGAACTACCAATCCACTGATGATGTCAACAGCGCAACGCAATGACCATCCCCAAGGCGACAAACAGCCTCTTCGTGCAGTCAAAACGTGCGCCTCATTTGTAAGGCCAAGACTTTTCCAACCATTGCGACTGATAGTGGGGAGAACGACTCCGTATCACTTTAAAAATTCTTGCGACTTCGGACGAAATTGCTACTGCCTTGCTATTATGGTACCCTCTACCAGCAAAACTATGGCAATGGAAGAGGACAACATGAGTATTCTTTCAGAAGAGCAGCACTGGAAGCGAAACAATGCTGTATTTGCACAAATATGTCAAAAAATGCGGCATTTGGTTTCATGAGCAGGAAGGTGGATCGCCTGATTCGAGCCTTGCCCTTCTGTCGAATCTTTGAGCAGTAACTCCTCTTCCATGCCAAGTCAAACTCCCACGCCCAATCTAGGTTCGACAACTTCAAATGCCCCAGGTTATCTCATCTGTTGCAAAAACAAATCGAAGAAGTTTTGAAAAGAGTGCTATTTTTAGAAGTTTAAGCAGTCTAGGAGGCCTCTTATCCAGCAACTCATTCTTCTTTTCGAAGTGGTTACTGTGCTGCCGGAATCACGGGATCGTAGCCACAGATAAGTGAAGTCGAAGAAAAGGATGGAGGGTGTTAAAAGAAACGGGCACGACTTCAGGTGAGGAACTCAACCCCCGCCTGCCCCTCTGCCGTGGCTGACAGCTGCACAAGATCCCAAATTATAGCCTTCAATCGAGTTCACTTCAGCAGGAATCACCACAAGACTAAAAACTTCACCTTCGCGACGACACCGGTTCACACTCTGATGTCTGTTTCTTACAGAAATGTTGTTAGTACCGCCCAGCTCCTTCCGAATTGAATAGTGCAGGCATTGCACAGTCTTCACAAATTGTAATGCGTAGGTCCCAGCAAAGCACTAACCATGATGGAATGTGTTGTGTCAAGTGACTCAACTTAAAACTTTAAAGATTTCTGGTTTAAAGCCTTGTGTAACCGTGACGACTGGTTCCAACACAACTGTGCACTTGATGCGGTGTACCTAGCGCAGTCTCTCTAGGCTGTTAAGCATTACGTACACCTCTTCAACATCCATGCATTAGTCATTTAAGAGGCAAGGCTCGACTTCGAAGCATTCAATCTGAAGAATGAGGTGCTTTGCCCTTCACGATACAATAAATACATACCCACGTACGGCTACATGAGGCTTGCACTGCCGCAGATTTTCAACATATTCGACTGCAGCTCACATATTTTTCCATGAAACAGGTGGGAGGCTAGCATCATGTGTCGAAACTGGCAGAATTGAACAGAATGCTTAAATTAATGCGCGATTCTTGCCTAGCTATCTTCTTTTTGGAAGTTGTCTTCAATTGCGGCAAAATTGAAATAGGTGGCTTATATTAGTGGCGAAGCGGAATTTGAAAAACGAACGTCCTTGGTAAACGCATTAATGAATGGCATCTACAACGTCTACAGCAGCAGACAGTGGTAGATCAGATGGTCGGATTTGTGCACTGAAGGAAAAATGCTACGTATCACTGCCATACTAATGCCTCAAAGCAAACAACGACTGTGGTGGTGCCTTGCAGTGAACTATTGGCGTTGTAGATCCCCGTGAGAGCAAACCCATGTTTAGAAGAGCAATGAAGGTGACCAATAGGCCACCCTTAATCCCGCTCTTGCACGCATTTACTTCCTTCCCAGTAATCAGATTCTGCAAGGGTTAGAGCACCGGTGCAGCGAAGAAAGGGGAGACTGACGAGACGTAGGTCACAGTAGCGTGTGCGCTCACTCCGCATGGCTCACTAGATCAGTGGCAACGACGTCAGCACCGGTGATCTTCGTGCTTCCTCCTTCTCGTCTCTTTCTTAGGTAAGTTGCCCTCTCTCATGCTTTTTTCCTGTAGAGTCTGAGACACTCCTAGCAGCAGCATTGTACTTGCAAATGTAAGGGCAGCTCTGCTGCTTATTTTTCTTGCAACCCCACCCTCCTTTAGGGATGCAGTATTCTATGAGTGATTTTGACCAGACTGTTAGGCACTGATTATTTCTAACAACTTACACTTCATTGTCTCTTCTGCTATTGCTTTGGTGGTGCATCTAAAAATGCCTCCATTTTAGAGCCTGAGTTGCTCCAATGCTCCTCAGTTCATCATGCGAAATTGCTAAAAGCTTTTGGATTCTCTAGAAAATGTTATTATCCTAGTCAGCCAGACAGTGACATCAGACCATTCGCAATTACGGCTTTGTCAAATAGACGTGTCAATTAGGCATTCACCCTGACCTAAAATCTAACGACTGCAAGGTTAGTACGGAGACATTTAAGTTGCTTAAGCCGTTACATTGCTTCTTCGTCAATAAAGCACCATTTACTTTCGTGGCTTTAAGAGGTGACAGGAAATAATCGCCAACGTAGGGAAGGGCTAAGAGGCTGCATACAGGCCTTAGTGGCCCATTGTTGAGGGGCAGACGGGCGTTTTGGTAGCGTAGACTCGCTGCAACGTCTTTGGCATAGGGCTGGTGGATTACGTAGACAACAGTTTTGTAAATCAGTGCCCGGGATCGCAAAGTGTGCAGTCATGAAGAATGAGCGGAGCATTGCTTGTTACCGAATGCTCGTTTGTAACAAAGGAAACAGCTGCACGAGTTTGCGATTGGGAGGTGATTAAACTCAATAAAAGACATCCGAGATTCCGCCTATTAGTGGACCTATTTTATCAACTTAAAAGTAGTCTTAGAGCTAGCCTTGAACCATAGGTATGGGCGGAATGCGCCATCCTAACGCAAATGCATTGGGAAGGCTTTGTTCTACTATGGGATTAGTGGTCAGCGTCGGTGCAGTTTATGCTGAAAGTGTTGGATAGTAGAGCCATCTTTTTGCAAGAGGAAACCGAAGGATAGGAAACAATGCAAAGTTGCACAGAAATTGGGGACTGTGGGTCTGGCATTAGTTAAGCAAACTGGTAGAGGGAACAGGAAGCATTTCATTACAGCGTCTGTACGTGGCTTCGTGGGTCACTTTACGCCAGTGATGGACACAAGTCAGGATAACGTGATCGTTATCACTAACTTTCTTAGCAACGCTTCATTAGCAAAACAATGAAGCGTTTCTTGAGCGATTTGCGAGAGTTAAGTTTCTACTTGCCTCAAGTCTGTGTAATTTACTACCATACTTGGGAGCGAGCGCAGAGTGTGGAAGCTCTGCAGACCCTCAAGGCTGCCAAATGATCTCCGGTGATGCGTTGACAATGCAAGAGGACAAACTAGGAGCATGTAGACAACCATCTAGAGTTCTGTCTGACAGACAATGTGCATTT
Organism: Taenia saginata; assembly: GCA_001693075.2. Lineage (NCBI taxonomy): Eukaryota > Metazoa > Platyhelminthes > Cestoda > Cyclophyllidea > Taeniidae > Taenia > Taenia saginata. Next base: position 74,492 of record LWMK02000319.1, on the reverse strand, counting down.
GATGCCTCGTCTTCAGCAACAGCGTCTTTAAATAGGAGGCGTCACCGGATTGGTTCCCGCTGGCAATTATGGGGCAAAAATCAGCTTTTGAGTGCAAGGTACAAGTGCCACACACAGATATGTTTTCAACCTAATTAACGTTGTTTGAGTTGGTCTTCCTCACAGGGGTTGTGCACCACTCGTCAGTGTGCGATTTGTGCCGCTGACATTCGCATTCAATGGCATGTCAGCCAAGAATGAAGAAACCACAGACACGACTACCACTACATTGTGTCGCTATAGGTGGCACTTTAGCCGACGTCAGTGCCTCAGTCGTAAGGCGGTAGTTTTAATGAACCCAGTCGTACTTATGTCTGAATCATCGCTTGATGCCATCCAATCACTATAAGACTGCTTGTCCGCTCATCTGCGCATTTTGATGGCCCCAAGGAAGCACTTCTTTTTGAACTCACTTTCTCGCTCATTGCCCAACTTCCCGTTTTGCCCTAGGGCAACAGATGCGGACATTTACCAGACCCAATAATCCAACAATCCTACCCTAATGTTCATCATTCCACAAATATGCAAATTAGGGATGGGAAACTGATTAAGCTTTTGTATAAGATGGTGGCCTCCTCAATTACCCTATCAAAAGTCTACCTCCTTCTTGAACTTCGATTACGACGAATTTAATCCTCACTAAGATGACCGGTGCAGAAAGAAGGTTCGCCCATGTCATGGTCTTAAAAGAAGTCGTAAAAATTGGTTCGAGTCGGGGTTTTGGGCAAGGAAATCGTTTGATGACCTACCGCAGCAATCTCCTAATAATGACAGCTCGTAGCTTGGATTCCGCCTTACATTGACAGTTAAACAGGTTAGCTCTTTCTGCATTCTTTTGCTATCACCTACGACGGTGTCTGAGTAAGTCATGTCCACGCAAAGCGGATCCTGTCATCCATTATTAGGACCTGGGAGGGGAGAATGAATTAGAGAGAGAATTTATGCGCAGGATGAAGGTGGCAGTAAAGAAGATCTATAAAATCCCATACGACTTGCAACTACTACCGAATTCTTCAAAGCACTACTATGATTTTCGCAACCGGACCTGCCTTAACGTCCCACCTGCGGCATAACCAGCCGTCATAATGGCTCAAGAGGCAGAAATTAATCGTAAACAGCACAGCTGCTGCCTACTTGTCAGTAAAAGATGATGCGCACATCTAAGGGATTCTGTTCCATCAAGTTGCGGCTGAGTAAATTTTTCTCATCATACCGATTATTGCTAAGAAGTGTTTGCAGCACTGAAATGGTATGCAGTTCATCACAGAGAAAGCATGTTATGCAGGAGGTGAAGGCTAGTTAACAGTATAAGCGCATTTGTTCGGACGGTCAGGGATCAGGTGAAATAGCAATATGCGCTTTCGTTTGGCTAGGTCAAGATGACAATGTTGCATTTAGCGATAGATGGAGTGATGCACGGAGACTTTACGAGCAGCGAACATAATGGAAGCCGTCAAACTGCAGCAGCTGATTTTTTTTGCTTTCCGAGTAGCCAGTGCTGATGTGGCTATTAAAAAAGGCATGCACAAAGGCACTGATTTCTAAAATGCCTAGACACATCACCGCCAAATAGGGTTTTAACTAACTTTTAGCTTTGCAGGCATTCTAAGCGTCTTCGATACTTTGTAAGCGCCTGGTATTGCTCGACTACTTAGCAATTTGTGTTTCCTTTCGCAACCAAGGCAAAGCCACACGCACAGGTATGCTAGCTTTCTGCAGCTATCGTTATGAATAATATTTGAGCAGCATGAAGCTGCTTAGCTGCAGCCCATAATTGGCATGTACTCTACCAGCATCACATAGCATGCCCCAATTGCCTCACTCCGGCTCGCATGTCACACACGTGCGGCATGTGAAAGCCATCAGCTTGTGATGGCTGGCAATGATGCTGCGATGCCCATGAGCAGTGCGCAAGGCCATGGTCTTCTTGCCAATCAGGCGGTGTGTGTGTGTGTGTGTGTCTGCTTTCCCGCCGACATATGCAGAATGCCGTTTTCGTCGATCTCAAAGGTCACGTCAAACTCAATCGCACCACGCGGTGTCGGTGAGGAACCCGTCACAGGGAGCTTGTTCAAAATGCAGTTGTCACACGCCTTCGCACGTTCACCTTAAAAAATATTAAATGCAGTTGCCATTTGATCACATTCGGCCGTTTCCTAGCACTGTGTCCGTTTTTTCGGAATCGGTGTGTTGCGCTTTACCAACGTATCCATCGAATCGCAGTAGTTCCTTGGTTCCAGTGACAGTGATGTTACTTCCAGCAAAATCAAATCATGCATACAAGGGAGAGGACGGAAAAAGCAAAGCAGGAAAGCAGGCAAGCGAATTCGGCTCTTAGACTTCTTGGATGTCCAAGTGATTTTAATATTCCCCTTCTTTTACAACCTGATGCTTCGAAAGCACTTGTCTGCCTTGAGTCGAACCCACTCAGACCATGTAGTTACTCACCGCAGTACCCAATGAGGCATCAAGACTCGAGGCTGGAGAAACTGATAGTGGGGTAGTGGAGGCCGACACTTCTCTCCCTCCACAGGCACTGCTACTGGTCTCGCTGCCATCCGGCGATGCTGTCACATCCGTGGTGGGATCGGCGAACCTGGACGAGCCTGCGGAGATTAAGCTAGTGTCCGATTCCTCATGAAGAGTTAATGTCAATCAGTTACATACCCGTGATACCAAAAAGAAGGTGACTTTTATGGTTCGACATTTGGTCACAGATTCTTTGTTCTCCAGAATAGTTACTACAAGTGTTGTGCCATAACTACCCATATGCCTTGTTAACATACGAAAATAGGATGATAAGCAAACTCGGCCAAAGCGTACTACAAACCCAATTTCGTTGGTCGGATAGCATGAACGAGTTATGGATGGCACCCACCGTAAATAGCTGAATTTTGGTGGACCACAGGCAAAAGCAGGTTAGTGAAGCTACATCCGCCTCCAGCAATTACCAACTTAATCTCCTGCACTCGAGCCCTCAACGACTGGAACGCTGTAAACATGCTCAGTAAATACATGCGAGGGTGAGGTCTGACGGGGAATTTGGTACGCTGCAATCGATTATTGCATACCGCTGGGGGATTTCGCTTCATGGTGGGGAGGTTTAAACAGTGCGAACAATGGGAGAAAAGTAGTCTCGCAGGTCCCTCAAATCTGCGCTTGTCCTGTTGCTCCATTGCCTTCATCCCGAAGAGATCGATGATGGAGGGGAGAAGAGGAGTGGCGACGAAGGCGTTGATGGTAGGAGAGGGATAGGCTAGTGTTTAATCCCCACATTTTCTCACCTCTGACACCGACGAGGCGAGGCATCCTTGGATATCTTTGAGGAGAACTGGGATGAGGCGTGGAATGCCATCCCGTTGAAGGCATTCCTGTATGTAGGCGCAGTGCATTAGTGCTGTCTCCTGTTCAAACAGGCACTTCTGAAAGGGAGAAGACAAAAGGGAAATGTGACAGTTCCCAACGCTGCTAGTTTTGGCCACGTGAAGCACTTTGGCAGGCGAGATTACATTACATTCATTCCTGCATTACACACGGCCTGGAAAAATCCAATTGCCTTAGTGCAACTGAGGCAGAGCGTTGACCACGGAGAGCTGCACATTAAAGGCCATTATGTTTAACATTCAGAAAACGATGGCTTATATGTGCGGAGACGATTCTTACACCCAAAACGCACTCGGCAATGAAGACAGGCACTAACGAGAACTCAATGGAGAGCAGCACACTTTGAGAAGGTACTGAGAGGCCAAATCTGCATCATGGCAACTAATGTCACCCTGCACAAGTCGCTTCTGCTCAGCAATAATCGCTTTAATCATCGCTGCCACTGTGACCGACTTGGGAAGACTCATTTTGAAGAGGTGATGTTTTGATGGATTGTGGCAACCCACAAAGACTGTCGTAATGGTAGGAACGGATCCACAAAGACTGTCGTAATGGTAGGAACGGACAGACGTTGCAGATGTAGTTGCAGTGCTGTATTTAGCTTCGGCTGAATTGCAGCTCCAATGAGGTAATGCTTTACGGCGGTGGGTCCGCATGCTTTTAGAAGCCTTGTGTTAGCTGCACACACCTCGAGGAGACAGTGGTGGATCCAGTCTAGCTCTGGGCTGCCTTTTTCTGCCGCCTTGAGGTGAGTTTGAGATACGATGGATATTCTGACGAAGGCGAAAGAATAGAAGTTCAGATCGCAAGCATCCACAGAAGAGAATGACTGGTTAGCAAAGTCACTTAGCATTCATGGCACTTTGCTTCTGTCCCATTGTCTCAGCATCGTATGCAACTTTTCGAAAGCATGAGGAGGAGGCGATGCTGAAAGCTAGCAAACTTGCATTGTTTATTGTGAAATTCCTCCTCCTCGGTTTTGAGTGACGGAGTGCCCTGGAAGAGGTGGTCGTTTGGAGGACACAGACATTCGTAAAGGTGTTCGATAAAAGCCAAATCTCAGAGGTGGACCTTCAAGTCCACCAAACCCTCATCTGGGTCGGGCTGTTGGCAATGAATCAAGTCTCTTCACCACCGTCTCCTTAGTGATCATGATGTTAGCCTACTCCGGTTGATTGGAGGTCGTCACCTCCCCATTCATCATTTGACAACTACGTTTGGGCAATTAGAGATAAAAAGCACAAACTTAAATTTATTCTAGGTAGGTAAGTGTAGCAGAGAACAATCTCATGGGGGTAAAACAAGTTGTACCAACCCGAGTACTTCCTTCTCAGGAGAGTCGTAATTTGATTCGAGCACACTGGGTCTTTGAAATCTTCATATTCGAGCACACTGGGTCTTTGAAATCTTCATTTAATTGGGCAAGCGACGATGTAACGGTAAAGTGTGTTTGAAGGCACTCTGGCATTCATGGTTTCAAAACGGGGTAAGATGCACTCATCAAGAATAATTATAGCCTGTTATTGCTGCCTGTAAGTCGTAGGAGCAATTACCTTCAGGACTAGAACGGCAGCGTTGGGTGATGCTGAAACACGTGGTTCGAACTCTCTTAAGTGTGTTTGGAGGTGCCTCGGCAGTTCTAAGGAGGGAATTAACAATAAATTATTGCTGTTGTTTGCAGCCTCTCGCCGTTGCCCAAAATCGACCCAAATTCTCACCACAAATAGGAGTTGTGTGACTACATACGCTATCGCCAATCAAGGCCTAATGTGTAAATCGTTACCAAAAAGACGAGAAATAAGTACAGGAACGTAAATATGAATGGCAAACTTCCACAATGTTTTCATGCCATCTAAGGAACCATGCATACTTTGACACAGAATACTAACACCATGTAAACGCCCCATGAATTCATGCTATTTTGCAAAAAATAAAAAACAACATGGACAAGACTTTAAGCTAACTTTTCACGCACTTTTAACACTATGGGCGAGAGTAACATTGGAATCGGAATTGAGGTAAGAACAAGCACACAGCGAAGCGAATAATCAGTGGACAAGTAATATGGGTAGTGAACAAATCACGACAAAAAACGAATAGTATTTGGATTACGCAACATGCGATGAGGGCGATGCATTTGGCATTTACTACGGTCAGTCACGTGTGAAGGCAGAGAATGACTAAAACACTTGCGCAACGCGCAATAAAGGCGAGGACGGATCTTGAAACAGAAAGGTTGATTGCGAATGTGATTCAAATAACCGCCACACGATTCGAAATCCCCGAAAAGGGTGTAGTTTATTTAAGGCTATTGGAGAGGTATCAAAAGGCCATTAGGGAAGGCGGCGGCACTGGTACCTTTGATGACATATTGGCAGACACAAATGACACCCTTCTGTTTCTAGAAACTGGTATTTTGACCAACTTTTTCACGACCTGGAATATCGATGGGGAATCTCGGCTTAAACACCTCCGTGTTCCCCAAATATCCAACTGCGTTGTAGTGTTAGCAAGGGGAAAGCCGAAAGCTTACGCTTGCACAGACTTCAGCCTCTTTGGCCACGCCCATCACCTCTTAGCCCTTCTGTACCCACTTATATGGGTTCTTCTTATCAAGGATTAGAATAAAATTGCGGACACCACCAATGGAACACAATGCAAATCGTGAGATAAGAAAGCAGATTTCAGGGGGCTCGCCACCAAAACCCACTTGCGATCCTCGTCATCCACGGTGCATTGCCACTGTCAATATTATTTTGGATCAACCGCAACACTGATCCCAAAACACGTTTCATCAGATCCGCTGTCACTGTGGTGATTGGACCGGTGGCCGCACCCCATCTCTTCTCCTCATCGTCGTCATCATCAGTATTGTCTCCACCACCGTTGCCGCTGTCACCTCCATTGCCACCACCGCCTCCAAGTTTAAGCAACCCTTCATCTTCAGCACCCACAGCAGCCAGAAACTCCTCATTGTCGGGCAGGAGGGAGGCCGCCTTTGAGCCTGGTCGACGGCGCGCATATTGTCGCTAAGCAAGGTTTTGCGCCACCAGACCGGCAGGTAGGAGCATAACATGGGGAGAGTGACTTAAATGAGACGGGACTCTTGAGTGCCACTGGAACCGGCTTTGGCTAGATGGCCGATGTGATCAATGATTTTGTGGAGAGAGGGCGGGGTCTTGCTAATCTTTTGAGGCAGGTCTAAAAGGCAGAAGTGACGCCAGGTATGGGAGGTACTGCTCAACTATTAAGGGCGTCAATTTTTCTTGACGCTGATTACGATTATTTAATAAAGCTGGCAATTTGGTTTGCATGGACTTACCTCTAGCTTCGAAGGTGTAGTCGGCCTCCCCTGTGTTGTGTGCAGTTGATCTTGGATTGTGAACGCAATATTCGGGCTCAAGGAAAGCTACCGGAAGGCAGGTGGTCAGCGCAGCCAGACATTCAGCAAGCATTGGTTGGTGTCTAAAAGAGGGTACACAAAACCCACCCATCAACTCTCCTTCAGAAGCAGCAAATCATTCGAGGTGAAAACGTCCTTCTCACTGATTTAGCTCTTCCATAAGTTTGGGTCGATTGGCGTGCTTTCGACCAGTCGTTCCCAACACGTAGAGAGCATTGAGAATGCGGTAACAAGTGACCTGCAGATGACCCGAAAGCAGGTCCTCACCCACTCCTGTCTCACTAATGTGTTCGCACATCGTCTTCAATGTCGGTGGGAGGATCATGTGGAGTTAGTCGAAGCTGCAGGCCCCGCGTCAAATAGTGCCCTGGCAAAGCAGAACAGTAGAACCGAACCCATGTGGTGGTTTGCTAACCCACCTTGATGTGGGAGTACCTCCCAGAGTTGAGATTTCGGATGATAAGATCATGTCGTCCGCGCAGAGGGAGAAGAATGGCGTGAGACGGACCCGAACAAAGCCCTCTGCGTAGCTGATTGTCACAATGGCTTTGATATCGAGGCGCTTGATGAGGCATTTGAGACAGGAGACGGTCATATTGACGTCGGCACCGAACAGCGAGCCTTCAGCCGCAAAAGAGGAAAGAGCTCGGTAAGGAGCCTGGAGGTAAAAGAAAGGAGAATAGCTGGTTGAACTGGGTCGATTTCAGTTTAATTGGATGATTGCATGCTCCTGTTCTCTTCAAGACCTCCACAGATCGACTTCAATTCCAAAGTCACTTCGTGGCCATCTTCTTCGCCTCAATCGACGCACTGAGTAGGGGTCGATGAAGTAGGACTTGCGAATGTAAAAATAGCGCTTTGGTAGGGGCAGAGCTGCCCTCACGAGGAGTTTTTTATCCTCGCTGGTTTACGTAAGGTTTTAGTGTCGACTGAATGTACGACTCGGCTTGTCCTCATGAATCCTCTTGTTTGGGCGTTATTTTGAGAATGAGAAGAGAATGCTAGGACAAATTACATTTACTGAGGGCCATGCAAACTTCTTTCAAATATGCGATGTGCATGCAGTGAGAGCAAAGAAGAGCAGAGACGTGGAAAGAGATGTTAAATGAAATGTTTAAAAAAAGGAGGAACATTGACAAAAGTCGACCGTAATTGAACCTGAGAATGGAACGTGGATCATTTGATAACTGAGATGCGCTATTTTGACACAAGCAGTGAGTTATTTTGTGTCGGTGAGACTGGCGTCCCAAGTCTCCTTCACCATACCTTGCCTCTTTCTAGCCCGCAACAACTTGCAACTGCTGAATCTCAAAACAGAGCACTACCAATACGCAAATGCTGTACAGTAGTACTAATGTGGTGGAGTCAGCATACGGGTTGGCATTTTAGTGTTGAGTTTGCACAGGAGTATGATGGGCACATCACCACCGTAAAGGATGGAGTTCCGTGATCCAGGGAAGAAAGTAAATGACCTGTTGCATGGGCAATTCATAGATTTTACCTGCTTCCGTTTCACAATTTTGTTATCATTCAATACAAGTTCCTTTTTAGGATGACGATGGTGACCATTCGAGTCCTGTGTTGTAAACTTTATTACTTGAGGCAAATTCCATGGCCTTCCTCGGGCAAAAATCAAAGTAATTTTTTTCGTGTGCCTGTGACGAAATGCAGAGCAAGATCATGCATTGTATTTGGAGCACAAAATACTATTAAATGGACCAAGCAACAGGATGCAAAAAGGGATTGTAGTTAAGTTTTTGTGCATTTACGCCAAATAGAGGGCCTTCATACGCTAATTACGGGGTCCAGTAAAATCGGCAGGGACGAAGCTGCTGTCTTCTTTCAAAGGGATGCTCGTCTTCAAACTGCTACGAATCTACTGCTCTTCTCCTGTTTGCAGCTACAGTAAATCGTTCATGTTTGTGCCGTCCATAGCGATGGTCCATTTTCAAGCCCAAAAAAGAGAAACGTTTCTGCATTGAGCAGCAGCGAAGAGTGGCATGCAATACATTGCCAGGCTCCGATTCTCTTCAGTGTCGCTCTTTCGAATGATGGAAAATAGCTCAAAGAAATTGGCCATAAGGGCTAACAGACCGAGTTAAATAGGGATATACACGTGCTATATCAGCTAAAAGGCCACAAAATAGCGATAGGAATCACAGAGTCTGTGGCTAGAAGCGCACAAGAAACCAAAAACCATGTTGCAGTTTTCTAAAGGTTGTGCAGCGGGCNATAAGCCACAAAATAGCGATAGGAATCACAAAGTCTATGGCTAGAAGCGCACAAGAAACCAAAAACCATGTTGCAGTTTTCTAAAGGTTGTGCAGCGGGCAGAAGTTGCACTTCTGCAATAATGGGATTGTTTGGCATAATGTACTCCCAAGCATCGGTCAGACCTAAATTGAGGTTGGTTAAAATGACACATAACGCAAGCAGTCACAGTAGGGAAAATCACAGTAGGGTATAAACAACCGGGACATAATTCTGATCATTTCTAGTCCGAAGCGGGTAAAATAGCCAGTAAATAAAATGCAGTGCTCGCTCAGGTTTCTTTGTCCAAATAGACATTCCATCTATCGACCGGATCAATGATGGCATAATGCACAACGAGAAGCGCCGATGGCACCCACGCAAATCCACGAAGTGCTGAGACATAAACCTCATATTTTATGAAATAAGAAGCGCTGTATTGGTGACATCTCAGGTTCATTTGCCTATCCAGGATTCCTACACATCAGTCACACCTGAATTGACAAGGTTTAAGTTGAAAGCATGCGAAAGCAATGATGAAAGGCAACAAGATAAAGAGTCCCGTTTCAGAGCAAGTCGGCGTCAAGTGAAATGGAACAGGCAAGAAGTGTTGTCCCATCCTTCGAATGATCCCTTTATGAAAAAATTCCTCTTTATATTGGCCTAAAATAAATCGTCACTACTTATGTCGAAAACATTAGCAAATGATTACGGAAGATAACAAGGTGTGGGGGCTAGATTTAGCTAAAGAATCCATTAACATTCATGCGGACGATCCCGTTTGCGCATTCGCGATCGTATTCATAGCCACACCAACATGCACACCCTAAAGCACACAATATCGGCAAGAACCTGTCAGCATATAATGCTATGCGTNTGCGGTCGATCCCGTTTGCGCATTCACGATCGTATTCATAGCCACACCTACATGCACACCCTAAAGCACACAATATCGGCTGTTGCGTTAAGCCCGTGAAGGTCTTTTGGAGACGGAATGTATCCCTGTGGACTTTTAGTTTGCTGAAATCCAAAGAATTTGTAAGACTTTCCATCCTGATCGGCAAACAAGGCTCTGATGGGCATGATTTTGACAAGGAGCCACTTGCGCTACTAATATGGGACATAGCATTCTACCCATAAATAAATAATTGGACTAAGAACCCATGGTTGATTACGATTACGCCCAGGAGCACTGTCGGGTTTGTGGTAGTGTATGATCACTCAGGATGATTTAGCCTGATCAAATTCTGCAAAAGCAGTAGTCAAATGGGACGGGCTCCTCACACTGTGGATGAATTGTCCTCGACGAAGACGCAGTCCGGTTCCATCGTCCTCGTGGCGTACTCCCGAAGGATCGACGGTCCACCCAAGAGCGAACATCGCACGCAGAGTCTCTGTCACTGACTGGGTGTAGCGCATTCGATCCTAAAGATAGGTTAGAGCGTGTAAAAATGCGACCATCGCGTCCACTTGGGGAGTGAGTAGGATCACTACCCAAGAACGCGGGGCAGAAGTTAAAGAGTTAGAAATCCACAGGATGACGGATGAGTAAACAAGAAGATGGCTGGACAGATAGTCAATTATTCAGTGACTCACACAGACAGGTGGACAACCAGTTAATCTCTTGCAGGAATGAATGGAAGGGTAAAGAGAAGGAGGGGATAGATCTAAGTTGAATGGGCAGATCGTCTTTCAAGCTCTCCATTTTTTGTAGGTAGGTCGTTTCGGAGGTCAAAGGTAGAGCCCGACTTAAGTTTATCAAACGATAATACGTGTTTGTAGCTAGAGACAAAACCAGAAGCTTAAAAGCGAAAATCGAAAATGAGAAAGGAAGATGTTCTTGCTGTAAGGATGCTAGTAATGACTCCTTAAATCGTGGCTAATAGAACCCCCCCACCTAAAGGTAATGCTTCCATCATTAATGGTAGGACACCTCCGCCTTAGTATCTGACAACACTGATCTACCTTGGACAGTATTTGCAACATGAAGCCTGACGGTTCATCAGGACTGGCTCCAACCCTCTCTAGTGAACATCAAACCATTTCGAAGGCATGAACTCTGCTTGGCCATCGCACAGGATGTACGTCAGCACGCAGCGGGAGCGGGACGATTGAAGCTACTTAGGTCATGCGTGACTGCATGCTATCCTCACAAGAGCGCATGTTTTGTGGTTCGCCGTGCTTACTCTGGAGGTCTCCGGGGTCATCTGCCACATGGCGTGAGGGAGCTTACAGCAGGAGCTGCCTAACGGTGGAGGGTAGGGCCGCGGTGTCCACAAGGAGTAAATGAGTCTCAACATCTTAATGATAGTTGCTTTATGCATCAGTCCAGTAGGTATATAAAGGTATTTGTGTCTCACATAATCTACCGTCACACTTTGTGACAGATAAGCAATCCACTTTGGGCACGTTGAGCCTTAATGCGGAAAAGTGACTTTGCGAAGTAAAATTGCCATTCAACTTGGCAATGGGATTTGCGTGGGAATTACGCCATGTCGTGTGTGGCTGTGGAGACCTGCTAATCAGTGGACCTCATTAAACCCGACAACCCTAATTTTGCTAACCCCCTCCCCTTCCCATTGCATCTGCCTTCCAGCCCAGTGCTCTGCAACCAATTTACCAGGATTTTGGTTGANCCCCTCCCCTTCCCATTGCATCTGCCTTCCAGCCCAGTGCTCTGCAACCAATTTACCAGGATTTTGGTTGATAACTTGACTGTGTGTGTCAACGAAATGCTTCCAAAAGACGTGTTGCTGGTTGTAGTGCCCCAAAGCCTCTGCAGTGTCTGTTACACACCATTCCCAAGATTAATTATAGGAAGATACAAGACAGTGCATTGGTCAGGATGCGTGACCCACATCGAGCTGTGGATTGGCATGAAGCGGTTTCATGCTTAATGCATCCGCCTTATCACTACTCGATTTTCATTTGTTGCGCCACCGCACATGATGTGGTGGGTGAATTGAGTGATCCACTAACTCCCAAATCTGCATAGAGCAAAATCAGAGCATACAGTTCCCAATTNGGTATTTGTGTCTCACATAATCTACCGTCACACTTTGTGACAGATAAGCAATCCACTTTGGGCACGTTGAGCCTTAATGCGGAAAAGTGACTTTGAGAAGTAAAATTGTCATTCAACTTGGCAATGGGATTTGCGTGGGAATTACGCCATGTCGTGTGTGGCTGTGGAGACCTGCTAATCAGTGGACCTCATTAAACCCGACAACCCTAATTTTGCTAACCCCCTCCCCTTCCCATTGCATCTGCCTTCCAGCCCAGTGCTCTGCAACCAATTTACCAGGATTTTGGTTGATAACTTGACTGTGTGTGTCAACGAAATGCTTCCAAAAGACGTGTTGCTGGTTGTAGTGCCCCAAAGCCTCTGCAGTGTCTGTTACACACCATTCCCAAGATTAATTATAGGAAGATACAAGACAGTGCATTGGTCAGGATGCGTGACCCACATCGAGCTGTGGATTGGCATGAAGCGGTTTCATGCTTAATGCATCCGCCTTATCACTACTCGATTTTCATTTGTTGCGCCACCGCACATGATGTGGTGGGTGAATTGAGTGATCCACTAACTCCCAAATCTGCATAGAGCAAAATCAGAGCATACAGTTCCCAATTGTGAGCCAGTACATGGGCTTCCTTAATGGAGGGGAAGTCTTCGAAGCATGGTTGGCTGATTTCGACAGCGACAAGGCCACCACGCCCCACATCCACATTGTCCATCATCATGACCTGCTTCTCCTCTCCTTCGATGGCAAGACGTCAATGAGGTGGTGGTCACTCTGCAACTAGTTAAGCAGCCATGACATCCGCTTTTCCAACCACGCTAATATCACCAGCAGTGGGGTAGCAAGGAATCCTCATAGACCCTAGCCAAGTAGATGAATTTCGTATTGGTGTACATCTTTTATGGTGCACGAATTTCAGTCGCTTGTCCCGAATAGACAGAGTAAATTCTACAATACGTTTTACCACACGTTCAGCATCGTGCGAGGGTCAATTTGATTGACTTGGCGCACTCACTGATACCCTCCTCGCCCAAAAACATCAACCTCAACATCGCCACAAACCTCTATCACTCGTCTATGCAACACTGACCCTCCGCTTAGCATGCCCTGCCACCAACTACTCACCGATCTTGACTCGATCTTTGCTACTTAAAAGCTGTGGCGAAAGACTATTACTAAAACACTTGCCCTCAGCACGTGGACTTGACCTCGAAGTCCTACCAACATTGGCAGCACCTTGCTTTGTAACTTGAGGGTTCTTGAGACCGTGCCACCACCACGGATGAATAATGCTTGTCTTCGAGGACCGCCCAGTGCTAAGAAGTGGTGCGCTGACCAGTCTACTTGCAACTGCAAACATACTATGTCGCAACACGAGTGTTTGACGACAGCGCTAAGTAGGAATAAGTGTAGAAAAGTAGTGGTAGAATATGCAAGGATATTGGAAGAAGAAGAAGATGAAGAAGAAGAAGAAGAAGAAGAAAGGTAGAAGCAGACCTCGTCAAGGTTGGAGAATGTGAGGAGAAATAGGGATTAGAGGTGATTAATTGATCGGACATGTGGGCCTTTTTATGGACATGCACTCCAGGAATCCAAGCAGAAGCATTTAATGTTATTGGCAATAACTTCCCATGTGATAGTTCCCCACCGTACGTATTTAGGGATCATGCAAAAGACATAATATTTGGCCAAACCACCATTGGTGGAATGCAAAACCGGCAGGAAGATTATGCAAGGTTGAAACTGCTCAACTTGAAAAATGGTCTGCAAGACTAAAGATGGAGGCTTGTTACAATGGTTTATTGTGTCTACTCCAAAGAAACCCATTTTTCACTTTCGCCCAGTCAATGAAAGACCCGTGTTATTGCCCGCTGTTCGTAGAATCAGACAGTCATGTAAAAAGACTGTAGGCAAAAGATGCATAGTTAAGTTCTGCTAGGACAAATTACCAAAATTCAATCAGTTTAAAGTTTTAGATGTCGCTGTTCATTTGCTCGTAAAACGTTGACATCATAGCCACTACAAGATGGAGAATTAGTAAGAAATTTCCTGTTTCGTCGACTTCATGGGAAATTGGTAAAGGAATGGACCCGAACACTCGCCATTCCCACCACTCCAAATCCTAAGCCATATTTGAGTCATCCGTCTCGACGTTTTCATAAATTCAGAGTGATTTTACTTGCTTACTCTAGGCAGGCCAGAGAGTACTTTAAAGACATAACGACTGTTGGGCGAAACTGAGTGACATCCTTTGAAGTTAATAAAAGGGGGTCCTACGATTGAGACTGGTCATGATGGTTTAAACTAGAGGGGTAATGATGATTGTCTATTGAGTGGTAAGCCTACCTCTGACATTTTTAGCGTCTTTCTCATCTTGAATGCGAAGCATGGGTGAGACGAAGTTAACGATGAGTATGGGTGGGCTTTGCATCGATTTCCAGATGCAATTTGGTGGGATGAAAAAGGATCTGTTGAGTCCTGCAACTACCCGAACCCATGGCTTCACCCCATCCCTTTCCTGGTGGGTAGTCACTTCCAACCACGGTTTGGTTAGAACAAGTCTCCATCGAAAACAAACTTCAAGAGCAGTGGTGATGGCTTACTATACACGTAGACGAAAAGCATTCCACTATGAAATATCATGTGCTCACCTGAAACCTTGGAAGAAATACAGAAGAAGCATGGAAGAGCTACGCTGTTACGTTAAATCACCATCTTTTCGTGTGGCGTTAGAATTCACTGCGAGAAACGGCTAAAAGTATCGTGTTTGAACAGCCAGTTTTGCAGATATGCTCTAGCTTCGTGTTCGTTGTGTAAGGCAACCAAATATTCTTGCACTAATTAACCTCACATGAGTCAGGCCTCATTGTTGTGGAAAAATAAGCTTGTGTGCAGAAGCTGAAGGTCTTTTCGCAAGAAGGTTATGACCAAACATGGAAGTGGCAGTTAAAGCATAACATTTTAGTAACTAAAGCAAGCACAACAAGGAGCAGCGTGTGCTGTTCGAAATGTATCGAATATAGGGACCGTCTTTATTTTCGGAAAGATAGGAATGGAGGGTCACTGGTGCGTTTTTGAATCATTGAGTCCTGTGATAGAAAGAAAGGTGTTATTCAATTCCCAGTCATATTACTTATGCGTTATAAAGCAACATCAGTCACGCTTTGCACTGACTTGAACGGTGGCTTCGAATGGCTCGCTAGTTTTGAAATCGTCTTCTTCCTTTTTTAGGTTCTAGGAAAACAAGAAAAAATATTTGTACATTTCGTGAGACATTCGCTCATGTCCATGCCAAATGCACTGCACGGAACATGACTACAAAATAAGAGTACCGGAAATGACACAAAATCCAACTTGGCGATGGAGATCTCGGCGCATACATGCAAGGAATTGCAATGAATACAATCCGAGAACTTACTTTTCGGCAATGTTCTGATTAAAGCGCCGTGAGTAAGAACAACGTTGTCAACTCCCAGACCTATTGCTTCCACCGAGTACAGTGTGTCGGGGCGCAACCCACCAATAACCACTTTTCCGCCTGCTAGCCAATTTGTCCAGATTCTCAGCTTGTGCATAAACTACTTCAACTGTTTTCACGCCACGCTCTTTCAAACGCCGCGAATTCCAAGTCAACCGAATCACAGTGCGTTTCGCTGGACCCCAACGAAATTCTGTCCCGACGGAATTTTCGCCTGACGTTGCGTTTTCCAAAACGGTGAGCATGTTTAAGGCATCCCGTTTTGTTTAACTCAGGTTTGTGAAGCTTAAACTTCTAACGGCAGGACATTAATGCTCGTGTTCATTACAACGTCAGTGTGTCTGCCTTCAAGACACAAGAGTTAGGCTGTGTGCCATGTCATAGGCAAGGCTTAGGAAGTATTCTTATTTAACAATCGTCTTCTCACAATGCACTTTGTGGTCAAACCAAGTAAACCATGGTGGAATTATTACGTCTCCATCAAGAATGGCTTGCAGAAACATTCATATGATGAATTATGCTGAGTGCTCAGCATTGAGTTTGAGGCTAACATTAGGGTTGGGATTGAGGTTTCACTGCTATCCCTCTAATTCAATGGCTCAAGGGAAGGAAAGCGGGTGTTTTCGCTGGAACTCTAACTTCTAGTAAGGACTGCAGATGCGCTTGTCACACTTCCTCCACACAGCCGAGACAGATGCCCATGATGATGACTGCCATTGAAAATGTTTGTAGTAATAGTGGTGGGTTCACCCACATCTATCGCTAACTACATGTGGTAGACGGCAGACCTTGATACGTGTGAGCAGATCCCAAACATCGATGGGGTCATACAAATGGCCTGCCAGAATGCAATACTCATCTTCAGCAATTCTACTTTCGAAATACTTGGTACAAATTTGCCACCTACTTTGATGTGCTCCTCACAAAGCACGCATCTACTAATGTGTGCACACATTTTGTGCGGTCTTGTATGCCAGGTGAAGTGATAACTGGATATTCTGTGCAGAGCACCACTATGTATTTAATAAGCAAGTGGTGCGAATTCGTGGTTGCTCACGTGTAAGTATGTGTACGCGTTCATTATTTCCTTAATCATCGATGCAATTCGCAAAGTACCTCAAAAACTAACTATAATGCGAGGCAGTATAACAGTAGGCGAAGATTGAATTGAATACTGTCTTTGAATTTAGGTCCGAGTTTTGGCAACTGCTTTGTATTTGTAAAAAAGAACAATAAGATCTACTACGAAAGTTTTAAATATGTACTCATTGCCAACCTTCTTACTTCGTGCAAAGTGGGAATTAGAGGCTTGCAAGTACTGCAGAAGATGCCATAAATACACATGTGGGCTTCGAAGTAAGTAAGTGAACATCAGCAACACCAGGCATTCATAGATTGAAGCGAAATAAGCTGTGGAGGAAAGAAGCTGACTGACGTAATAAATTCTAGGATAGACTAAATGCTACATGCTGTATGCTGAGCAGAGTGATGTGTTAACAGGCCACTTACCACCAGCTCCTCCCACTTCCGCAGTCAACACCGAGGCCGCTAGCAAAAGGAGACAGAATCGGACCATCATCTTTAACATTATGACTGCATTCTAATCATGGCGTATTTACGGGTGTGATGTCATTCAATCCATCCTATAAGCTACCTGAACCATAACCTACAAATCTGATTCGCCTGCACTGACTGCGCGTATGGCGTTGATGAGACACGAAGGCGCTTTCACATCCACCCGTCATGTTTTTTATCAATGAAACTCACAAGGACCCATTCAGGGTATGTTATGACGCTATTGTAAGTTGTTCATCAACGTTGTCATCAGCTTAGAATTGTTTGCGAAATAAAAACCATGCGTTTTTATTGGATTCGGGCAGCACAACTTAGCCTTGCTTCCTTCTTAGCATTCAACTAAGTTAATATTTTCCATCAGCTAATTTGCTTAATTCAAGATGAATTTTGCTTGTGGTGGGGAACTTGCATTCCAATGTATTACGAGATTAGCTTCCTGCATCACACTTTAAGACCAGTAAGATACACGCATTTTAATGCACGAGCTAATAATCCCTTCGATAGGCATTAAGTGGCTCTAGTAATAATAGCATCAGTGCTGTGCTCTTCTATGCTTAAGCGATTCCCCAATCCCAATTCTAAGACTTTTAGCATTTGCGTGTGACGAATCTGCGCAAATCCATGCCGGGTTGCTCCTCACTCAAGCCAGCTATGCTATGCAGACTTAAAGACCAAAGGTCGAAATAACCATTTGTCTTCCTTTATTCACTTATGCCAATTTTCCCATCAGCTTCGTCAAGGGTCGGCGCTTCTTCAGCGTCCCCTATTTTACCTCAGCATTCGGATGAGACAATGCAGCTCACCGATTGCGAACCTTACAGCCGTCAAATGGCAGGTTAGCCATCTTCATTTACCCCCACTTGCACCGCAAATTGTTGTTTGCTAGGCGCCTTTGCTGCGTGGCCGCACGGACAAAATGTAATGCTGGTGGAAAAGGCGACAAATCGCCTCTATTCGGCATGAAAAGTTACACCAACTCAACGTGCTGCTTTGCCCAACTTGGCACTCCTTAGCATTTGCTGCCCACAAGCGACCGCTTCGCAAAGCGCCTTATAGGCGTTTCAACACCACTCTCTTCCAACCATGAGAAGGCTTCTTCAGTCCGAAGGAAGAAAGAAAGTAGAGGAGCCGCAGGGGAAAAAACCGACCAAATGAGTTGGGGCGGATGGGTGAAGGAGTGTTGGCGAAGTGTGGATATTGAATTAATGGGACAACCGACCAGCCTTTAAACGGACAACCAAAGGAGTTTTTGCTTCGCTTAGGATGTAATTGCCGATTTGGTCGTCTTGCAAGAAAAGTTTGAAGGAAAGGGTGAGATGAATGTGCCTTCGCATCCACATGCACTCAAGTACACACAAACACACGCTCCTATCTGTTCCGGTGTGACACCAATCAAGGCGACTCTCTGGAAGGAGGACAATATAAATGGGAAATAATGCATGTACGGACTCGAGCAGACAAACAGACAGACAGGCGCAGACACAGTGAAAGGGGCACAGATGGACTAGTAGGACAAGCGCACATTCTTACCCAAGATTGTAGAGCACCAGGTGGAAGAACTTGCGACAAGGAGAATGAAATAGCTAGGCAAAGAAATAAACAGGCAGGAACCAGGCCACCCTACAAGTCACGGGGAATGAGCAACGCACCCAACTTTACTCTTGAGGTGAATGTGGAGGAGGAGAAGTAGAGGTAGAATTAAGGTCACGTGGTGTAGGGCGAAATACAATAACCAATGGATACAAAGAGATGGAGAATTTTTGGCATCCTAAGCTGAGTCACGCCGAAACAAGGTTTGGTTGTAGGTAAAGCGTGATTTAGTCAGATCTAGTCTGGTCTGTGCTAATCTGATCTCGGTTAGGCATCTTCGTACCATTTAATCATGTCTTATTCAAGAATGGGACCGGTGAAGAGATGAAGAGAATCTACTAAGAGGGCGCTGACGGACGATGAGGTAGGAAGAGGAGGGAAGAGAGAACCGGAGCTAATTTCATAGATAGTGAGGGTGAGCAAAGCGTGAGGCATTCTGAGTTGCGGAACGTTCGTGTGCCACTGAAGTGAAGAACAAAAGAAAGTAAACAAAGTGTAGGGAGTACTCAAACCTTCCTCCTAGGTTAAGCTGAATGCATGTACAATGCTTGAGAGCCTATGGCGCATAGTAGAAGAGGAAGGAGACGATTACCGAAGATGCGTTGGAGCAAGCATGAAAAAGGAAGAGTAGACAAGAGGGCTCCTCTCCACCCACTTCGAAGACGTCGTCGATCTACGTCTTATGTATGCATCTTGATCCCTAATATCCACGAGAAAGGAAGCGCCTCATTTCACAAGGCATGGAACTGTGTCGAGTTGATTGAACAAGTCAAGTTAGTGTCGAGGTTAACTTACTGGTAGCGTATAAGTGACCTGTGAAGTTAAGGCAAGTACGATAGATTAGATTGCTCTGCCTACCTAGACTGCCATGACCTAGCCTATGTGGCTAATCTTGTCTGTTCTGATTCAGTCCAATCCAATCAGATCAAGTTGACCCTAGTCATGCGAACTGTGCTACAGTGCCCCCAAAATTGAACGAGTATTGGATAGCCTGTTACACACCATTGGGTCTCCTGGTACTGCTGCTTAGTTGACGATTGTGAATGCATGTAGGAGGCACCAAAAGTAGGTGCTGCACAGTAAGCGTGTTGCAGAGTGAAATTCAATTAACGGAACAGGCGACTCACACCCAAAGATTGCTATCGGGTTTACGAGGAGCGTTTCTGATGCGCTTCGTTAATTCCATGCTTAAACGAATCGTTGCCTTGCACTACGAAGGACAACAAAGGTACATACATTTCTTCAGTGGAAGCTAAGGCACATGAATGTTCAGCTGAAAGCGACAAAGGAATGATTGAGACAGAGGCAAATGGACGAGAAGCCGTGATGAGGGAATGAAGGAGGGTGGAAAAGGACGTCTCTGCGCAGTGCTGTAGTGCAGCGTGCCTTATTTCCTGCCCACTTTCTCCCACCTATTTCTAAAATGATTCACTTACCTGCTCGTCTAGTCATGGCATTAAGTAAAATACAGACGGATTGGCTTAATGAAAGGAATCCGAATTGTTTTTAATGACATAATCGAAAAGATCATTCACAGTTTTCCTTTTCCATGTGATACACATTGGATAATAGATGTGCTAGCATTGAAATGACACACGCAAGCGAAGTAGAGAAGAGGGAGGAGAATGTAGCATGGGGAGCGAAGAGGGGCTGTGGTGGGTTCAGAGTATAACTTTCCTTGAAGCTTTGTGATTTTTGTCTGGTTTAGCTCTCTAATGTCTCTACAGTGGTGGATAGGGGGCTGGAAGTAACAAGGAGATGGAGAGGGAGATGAGGGAAGTGCAGGATGGAAAGAATGTTGAAGGCGAGAAGAATACGAAGTAGGATGAGTAATGGAAGACGATACAAGGCGTGGAAGAGAATCTCTGAGGGTTTATTTTGTGACTGACCTCTTCGAATCTGACATGTGTGAATAGATTAGTAGCACGTGTTGCGTAGTGCCTCCAAATGTCTTCTTGTGTCGGCTTTAGACAGCACTCCTTGAAGGTGGATTCGCGGGATCAGACATCACCTGCCTTCGCGCTTTTTTACCCTAAGCGAATTTTGTGCGTCACAGTGCATGAATAGGAAGTGGAGGAGAATGGGAAGGACCACCAACACAACTGTGCTTTGAATCGGAGGCGCTGTCTTGACGAGACTACTCGTCCTCGGGCTTTTGAACCTAGTGTTTCCTCCTAAAAGGACGCGTTTTGGGCATTTATGGACATTAAGATCAATACAAGGTATAATTTGCATAGAGATGTCGGTGACTCATCCATAACGACCGCCATGGAGCTAGTGGAAGTGAGCTTTGGGCCACTTGTTACCTTGGATCAGGGAGGACAACGGCGGCGATTGTGCCGCCTCGGTAGGGAGGAAGCAACAAGCTTGCTCAGCTAAACGAGACGAAAGATTGTTTAAGTGAGGGGCGAAGGCAGGTAGTTTACATGAGGAGCTGTAGGAAGGGATGGGAAATGGTCACCGTCAGATGTCTCTGCATAGCGCTGTGGCACTGCTTTCCTTATTCCCCTCCCTCTTTCTCCCATGCATTCCTAAATCCCTTCGTTTGTCCACTTACTTGGCCATGTATTCGAGTGAAGTATATACGACTCGACTTTGTGGAAGGAATGTGAGTTTCTATCCAAAGGCACACTCAAAGAAACGACCCATTGTTTTACCGCAATAAGTGAGCCAAACTGGAGTGACAGCTGTGACAATGCTAATGCGACGCGTCTGATTGAGGGAGAGGACAAGGAGGGCATAACTAACCCATGTTCCTTGCCAGTTTCCGTTTCTTTTGGCCCTCCAACTTCTTTGGAACAATAGAGTGGAAGATTGGGGAAGGCTACAGAGAGATCGAGGGCGAGACGGTGGCGATGGTTGATGAGAGGTAGACCGACGGTGGGTAAACTCCATCCGCACATCACTTCCTGTAGTGATTGGCAAATTACTCTTCTGCAAATCTTTATTCTTGGACTCAGATGGATGCCTTTTCCTACTCTGTTTGCATGTCCACCAAAACAGCTCACGCACTCACTTATAAAAGCCTCTACTACATTACCTGCTTCGCGTAGCAACGGATACTAAGCATGACTTAATTTGTGTCGGCATTCCACCCTAAAATTTGGCGTCAACGCGATGGAAGGTGCTGGAGGAGTGCAAGACATGGAGTGGACGGAAATGCAGCGGTTGACACTCTCCTAACTTCTTTGCAAAAACACAAAGCTTGAAAACCTAAATGAAGTAAATAAAAATTACATGAATGGTAGTCCTTCCCAACGTTTACTTGTCCAAATCACAGATCCGATACATCATTCATACCACGTTGTGTTCAATGTTTATTGGGGTTTCCTCTTGTTATTTACAATGGCCAGACACCTTAGACGCTGACAAATAGCGTGGATGATCGGAGTGAGAACGGATCATCAAGCACCTAGATGGCTAAAAGTATTGAAGGTGATTGATCGTACTGCTGCACGTTGGCACGAGGTAAAGTGGCGCTGTGATTGTACAGTTTAGCAGAGAAAAGTGTGCGCTCATGGTAATGCATGCACGTGTGGAGTGACCAATTTGATCCATAGCTGTTAATGCTCCAATTTTGAAGACCAACTTTCCCTAGATTAGTTAGGCCCTTCCGGAGCCCAAAAACGAGAGCTACACCAGGGCACTTCTGCAAGGCACTAAATAATTGGAAAGAGCGAATTGCAATCAGATCGGACTGCTAAGGACACTCACTAAGGGTGCACAATCCAAAGATTGGGATCTAAGCCTCGAGTGGGCTCTCCTCGTATAAATGGCTACAATTTATGCAGAAATTGGGATTGCACCGTTCATGAGGCCCACAGACTGTAAAAATGAGAGTGTCTTCTGATATCTCCTTACTAAGCGCGGAGGTAGCAGCCAGCAATGCCTTAGAGTTCGAACTGAGTCCGAAAGGAGGCGCAAGTGAACTTATACTATCGCAGGCAGACACTCACAACTCTCCTACATGAGCCAGAAGAAGCATTACTTTGAAATAATTTCTACCGAGATGGGGATTTGGTACACAAAGTTAGGTCAATTAAGCCCGCTTGGGCTGTATTTTAAGGTTCATCACCTTTGTGGTAAAGATTCAATGTGAGTAGCAAACGTTCTATCACTTGCCGTTTGGTTTGTCCACAAGGCACTGCTTAATTATAGTTGCCTATCTTTCCACACTACATCTGCGACTCTACAAAGGCGCATCACTGATCGGATACTAGAATTAGGTTTGCTCACCAATGGCTGGAGGAAAGACATCCAATAAGTAGAGTACCAAAGGTGGGCTTAAAGCCAAGGGATTTCTACAATAGTTTCGTTGTTGAGATTGATCTTTGAGAGACGATGAGGCGGCCATCGCAAACCTCGTGAAGGGTGATTTGTGGGGAAACCTTAGAGCAGAGCGTAGATGGTATCTCAACCACCCCAAATTTGCACTAAAAATCCATCAGATCTGAGCTATTTGTTCAAACAATTTTAAGTTGGAATACACAGAGACAAACGGGAAACGACTAATTCTTTATCTAGGGAGCAATGATTATGCTGAGGGAAGCCACTCTTCCACTCTGCACAAAAGCTGCATCAATCCTCTGTCATCGAAGTTAGAAACTTTGCAACAAACCAACTAAGCTTTTTGAAGTTGGAGCTTCACTTCTCATACGTAGTGCATAATTTTTGNACTCGATTTTTATGTTGTTGAATGGGCCGAAGAATGGTGGGTACGTTGCGTGTTTTGATTGATTAGTATTCCAACCAGATAAGTTCTGTCGGATCAAGAAGGAATAAACCTATCGAATTTTAGGCTTTGCATGGCGCCAATGATGGTCTGGACCCCAAGGATGACAGGAACGCACCTGCCTGCAGTGTTGCATCTAATAGGCTTCAAAAAAATGCTGAGAAAATTCCACATTTCAAGTTTTGCCTCGCTATTGCTCTTCACTTTGTGGTGGCGCGAATGGAAATCAGTACACGCGGCCTTTTTTTTTGTTTTCACGATACATTCGTTCACCCTCTTCCCGTTTTTTTTCAACAAGTTAAACATAAGAGTTAAATTATCCAAGTTATTGAACCACTCATGTCGGTGGAATGCGCGATGGTCATTGGTCGCAGATGTAGCTACTATATTCTCCGAAATGGCGTTTTACTGTCTTCTTCTCTATTGATGGACTGAACGTCGTCCACTGCGGCTTTAACAGATGCGATCTGATTTAGCCTAAGCCAAAGTCGTAAAGATTCTGCCACGATTGTGGCTTCCACACGCATTCTACGCCATTCTCAGACAAAGTGTCAATCTGTCGCTTTGATTGACATTGTCTCTATAAATCTCAGTTTGTTCTCGCAGATAACAAGGTGTTTTTCAGGTGGAATATTAGTTGTTGCAGGTGATGGGTAGATGTAATTATCGAATTCTATTACTGGAAGTGGGGACGACTGAACAATTGAAGCAGCATCTTAGACATGTTTCCTTCGAGTCTGCAAAGGACAGGCATTTCAGCGAGACTGTGCTGCCGAGTTCGCAGATGGAACATTGATGAAACTGTTGGCGGCATGTCGTGAACCCTGTGCTGTGACGTGGTTGGAAAAAGGGCTACGCCAATGAGTGATGATTGTGAATGCATGGGAAAGGGACCCACCGATCAAAAAGTACGCATAAGTGCACATTTATTTCTGCTGGACAAGCCCTATTTATGCATACTATTTGCTGTTTATGTACTTTGAAGAGGCGTGATGTTTGACTGCGAGGTGTAGTCTTTTGCATCGGCCACAGTCACTACCTGTTCTGTGGGAATCCAGCCCTGGCTCAGGAGTAACTGTGCCTCCTCTTGCTTTCTCATTTTCCATGTGTTCCACTTGTTTGCCGTCAACGGTTGCTTGAGTGCTTTTGCCCAGCATCGACATATTTTAAATAGTGGTAGGTCTACGTTTTGTGCTCATTGATATCTGGTCATGCCAATGGCTCCATTCGCCCATTTTGCTCCTATTGTTTCTTTTTTTATTTGAAAGGATAGATGGAATGCGTTCGTCTGCTGCTCGTATTGCTATTCTAGCCTTACTGAAGAAAGTAGTTTGTAGCGGGTTTTAGTTAACATGCTTGTGCTTTATGGGATGTTTCATTAAGATAAGTTGTTTTCGTTTATTACAAATTGCGGTAAATGCGTTGTCACTGGATCGAATGCACTGGCTGCTGATAAATAAGATACTGCAGTTTGCGGCATTCCAATGTGGGAATCCAAATAATTGTTCTCCTCCCGAACTCGGAACAGCAGCACAGGCACTGCGCATAGTTATATCAAGTGGGTAGATTCCAAATAATTTGCTTTTGACTAGAAGGATTGCTGCTTCTCTACTTCTCTGCATTGTTTGGCGGATTCGAGGAGGACCATCCCGTAATTTAATGCATATTTTAGGCGCACTCAGGTTTTACTGAATGTTTGGCAATTTCGTAGGTTTCTTCTGCTGATGTAGTTTGCAAACGAGTGAAAAGGCAGGGAAGAGGATGCCGCTTTGAGTGAATCTGACTACTTAGTTTTCCTTGTGTAAACCACCGAATTGTGCACATTAATTATTGTCAAAAAGCACCATGGGATGCCTGTTTATTGAAAACGTGTTGCCAAGGTGATGACTTTGAAGGCGACCCACTAGTTACTTTGGTATGTTCACTCCTCTTGCTGTAGCTAACTGATGAGTCGCGGGCACAGGCAGAGATGCAGAATTGGCGTCTCCCTTGGGTTAGCAAGGTTAATATGCTTAACGGTTAATAGTTGGTGGACTTCCCCAAGAACACAGGCAAATGTGCGCTGGAAAGTGTTAGGCTTCATCAATTTCTTTCCTTACGCTCCATTCACTTGTCTGGTGATTGGGTTTCTTAGCTAACAGGTGTTTGGGTAGATAGACAGGCGAAGAGGAGGAGGTCTGTTCATTTACTGTCTATAGATCTACCCCTTGGTTGTCTTCATCAGCTTCACATAACTGGTCTGAGATGTGACAATGGGATGTTTCTACAGCCCTGCCTCATACAAATAATTGTGCTGGGATTGCTGGCTGGCGGAGATGCTGAAACTAACACATCCTGATGCCCTCGTGACTAGTGTTTCTGGGATGCACTGCTTCATTATGGTCGCATTATTAGTACTAAAAATGCTCTGGGTGGAAGTTGCTCATAGAAGAAAGGAATGGAATTCCTCTTATGTTCAGCTGTCTCAGTTGAGCACGGTACTTGTTCTACCGCTTGAGGAACACATGTACACATGACTGCTCCACAACACAGCGTTGATTACCTTGGAGTGTTGTCATGCGTGCATCAAATGCAGTGGAGCTGCGGGTACACGAGGCAGTGTGGGAGGGGACGATGCCACCGGCATAGACATGCTTAAGGTATAAGGCGCAAGTGTTTGGTGCACGCTGGCCTCCAATTCTGCATTCCAGCACACGGCGGTCTGGAGTGTTTGTCGCAGTCCTTTATAATGCAGTGTCTGAAGTTGAGCTGGTAAGCTCTATGGAGACATGGGCAAAGTCACAGCGTAGGCCAACCTGCGCCCTAGTTTCGTGATATCAATTGGCTTTATGTCTTGCGCGAGTGCTGTTTTGTGGTGCGCCGCCTTTTCTGTTGTGCATGTATTGCAGCAATGAGAATCTGGATGCGACGGTCGTTGCAAGTCACACTAGTCACCCATGGATGCCGAAGTGAAGTGGATCACACCAGCGCAGAACTGTTGGTGTCCTTTCTTACGGCCCTGAATCCCTTTTCCGACAAAGTGCAGGAAATTACGGTTCTAGCAACTATGCGCGAAAACCGTTCTACAGAATTTATTCTTGAAGTAAGGGATTGTCCAAGTCGGTATTGGCTGGTTGAGTGTTCGAAGTCACCAAACGCATGCCTAAGAGCTGCATGACTCATCGTCGTGGTCCTATTAACCGACCTGGCCCCATTCACATGGATATGGGACCAGTAACGGAGGATCAGCAATGTCAATCTACGTCTCTCTTGAGGGTTGTGGCATTAATCATCAGAGTATCTATATCGGTCACTGTCTATCCACAGAGGTGTCGGACTCAGTCAGGGGTCATTGCGTCAAGCTGTGTCCATCACAAAAGGCATGGAATACATCATCGAGTGCTTAATGCTCAATGTTTTCACAATTGCTATCTGCGTTATTGCTTCTTCCCACTCAGCCATCGTCTTTGCTTTTTTGTTGGCAGATATGGAGTTACTCCCTTTTTTTAACATAGAGAGGTAGAGATTGTTGGAAGCGATAAAGCTAGTGCCGGCTGTCTAATGATCTTCCAGATGCTCTGTATATCTCAATTTCTCTTTCTGCCGACCTATTCAACCATCCGCCTATTTTCTTAACTGCCGATCTGCAGAAGGGGTAGAGGTCAATCCGGGTAGCATGCAGTGAATAGATGAGGCTGGCCAAGACGGACCTGTCTACAATGGGTCCAGAAAGCATTAAAATAGTAGAAAATTAGTAACTTCGGCTGGCTGAGATGTTGAAAGGATGCAAAGCTACCGGGGGGAGGTGAGAACATCAACATTATGTTGACAGATTATTCATTTTGCTTGTCTTTATCGATTGAAGGTCAAGGAGGAGCAAGTGTCAAGTGCTGTGGCTTCGGGAGCGCAGAATCTGCCGAAGATGAGATGCAGCAATGCTAAATGGCTAGGTAGGCACATTAGGCACCCATTGACGCCGAAGCGAAGTGGGTCACGTCAGCGCAGAATTGCGTCGATGACCTTTCATGGGCCTCCGAATCCGTTTTCCTTTAAGGAGCAGGAAATAACAATTCTAGCGAGTAATTATGGTGTCTGTTGCACAAGACTTAGTCTCCAGGTAAAAGATTGGGCAAGGCAACAATAAAGCCATCAAAATGAAGCAAAGCTCCTTAGAAACACTCCTCACGAGGGCGTCAGGGAAGTGTTACTTGTGAAATCGCAGGCAGCTTGATGCTCTGACGAAGACTAAGCGATTCCAAAACGGTCACTTGCATTAGGCAGGATTGTACAAACGTTTAAATCCCATACCTTATGCCACTAAATTGAAGCCGAAAATAATTAGGTAGGTGGATCTACGAATAGCCAAATAAACAGCTTCCTTCATCTTCGCCTGTCTATCCGTCCAAGCTCCGACCAGCCAAATGACCCAGTCAACAAATAAGTGAAAAGAGCGTAAGTAAGGGAATAGGTGAAGCTTAACGCTTGCCAGTGCACATTTGTCCGTGTCATGGTGACATCCACCATCTACCAGCCGTCAAGACTAGTAACCTGGCTAACCAAAGGCAGACGCCAAACCTGCACTTTTGCCTGCCTCCACGACCCGTCAGTCAGCCATTTGTCCCAAAAAAAAATGTTAAAGCCAACGCCAATTACTACTACGACTAAAGGAAGGCCGAAGACCACACCGAAACTACTACATTGCTACAGCAGGAGAGGTAAACCAACAGTGAGTTGCCTTTCAGGTCGTCATCGTGACATTACACTTCCAATCAACACTTCATTCATAACCATTTCGGCGACACAAGGATAATCACCCAATTTCGTGTCCTCTTCCCTCCCTTCTTGCTCGCTTACAAATGGAATAGTATCAGCCAAAGAAATGGACGAAATTGCCTAATTATCAGGGTACTCTAAGTACGCCTAAAAATGCGCATTGAATTAGGGGACGATCTCCCTTCGATCCACAAAACATTGAGTAGGAGTAGAGCAGCACCAAGCTTTCTAACCACAAGTAGATTAATCAGAATCTACTCACGTGATGCAACTGTGCATAGTGCCTATGCTACCGTCCCGACTAAAAAAGAATGACACTCATTTTGGGGCGATGGTCACAGTCCATTGCAGAAGCTCACCCGTGGAACTTCGCAAATTGCCGTATCTTACCTATCAGCGTCTAATATACTCAATCCGGTAGCAGCGAATTCAGCACATTTTATAATGTACACAAACGACTTGTCCCAATCAAGATGCTCAAAAAGAACATGCGTATTTATTGTGAACCAATAAACATCTTTCCTCGATCAGAAAAGAATGACACTACAAGTAATGGACGAACGTTTGCCAGTAACGCTTCTAAACAGAAAGCAAAAGAAGGCCCACAAAGTGGACGAATCCAGTCAATGGCATGGCCAGATGTCAATGAGCACAAAAGCTAGAAATACCAAAATTTTCACTCTACCAGTGCCGGGTCAAAGCATTTAAACAACTAGTGGCAGAAAACAACTTCAGCGCGTGGGAATTGGGGAAGAAAAAGGAGACACATTTAGTCGTCAGCCAGCGCTGGATTCCCAGAGAACAGGCAGTTACTGTGGTAGATACAGGGGGCTACATTCGCAGTCAGTCGTCAGACCTCACCAAGGTACATAAAGAGCAAAGCGCATACATAAATAGGGGTTCCTCCTATATGAATAAATGTCCATTTATGCGCACCTATTAATCGACTAGTCCCTTCCTCCATACGTTTACGTTCATCATGCCAATTGACACGGCCCTTTTGTCTATCACGTCACAACGCAGGATTCACGGTAGTGCACTGCTCGCACACTACTTCGCTGATTGCCAAAACGTCCTTTGGC
The DNA here is from genome assembly GCA_001693075.2 of Taenia saginata. Lineage (NCBI taxonomy): Eukaryota > Metazoa > Platyhelminthes > Cestoda > Cyclophyllidea > Taeniidae > Taenia > Taenia saginata. The sequence continues at coordinate 45,184 of LWMK02000319.1, read as the reverse complement.
AGCGGTACAGCTTCAATGAAATACCCGGTTCCTGGAGATTAATTGGAAATATAGCCGATATGCCGCCTTATTTGCTCAGTTGTCCCCATGTTCCGTCGTATAACTCGGTGTTTGCGTCCACCCATCACCTGAGTTAACAAATTTTCTACCCGAGAAACATCCGCGTGTCTGCAGGTGCGAACCGAGATTTGAAAAGCAATGTTGACCAAGGCTATGGACTGATATTTTGTGTGACAATGGCATAGACCGCACGTCGACGTCGCGTTCACAATAGATTCTTTGTTCACATTGCGTCCGCTAATGTTGCAGAAGACGACATTCAAGTCACCAGTGAAGAACAAAACACTCAAATACCTTTTCGGGGAGCAAAACAGCTCTATTCGCATCCAACGAGCATGACAAATTCCACTAACATGATTATTGTAACAATTTGGGCAATGTAGTTGTTGCATTATATCTGTGAAGAGACTTCGAAATAGGGATAAACAACCGATTCGTCAAAAGACAACATAGAACACATTAACCCCTAGGCTGTAACCAATTTGTACCACTGCGAAGCAGAGTGCAATAGCAAGGTAAAAATTTAAATTTGGCTATTTCTCAGTAATCTCCTGCAGCTTATTGGATGCATCAACACAGACAGGTACACTCTTGTCATCCTTAGGACCCAGACCATCATCGGCGCCATGTAAACTGTGTAATTTAGTAGTTTCTACTCGTTTAACCAACAGGGCCCACCCAGTTAAAATACAACCACAATTAAAGCCCTCAACGCAACCAACTACAATGACAAAGAAATGCTAAACACGATCATTGGCCTTGAAAGTGCTAAGCTAGAAAAGTCGTTTTTCGAGTAAGTAACCCTTTAATCATAGGAATTCCCGTTACTGCCCCCTCCCACTTCGTTTCCCTCTGTCTTCCCATCCTCCGCCCCCGTCACCTCTCTCTTTATCTCCTCGTCCCTCCCAACTTCTCACTCCGCCGTTCCGGAAACATCAAAAGGCCAAAGGAGATAAAGATTGTAGAAATTAGGGGTGAGTCATACTAACCCTCCCTCATTCCTCTTCTTTGGGGGTAAGTCATCAGGTCCCTTAATCAATTCACATCCTTCACTACGCTTATTGTGCTGCACTTAATTTATATGTCTCCTACGTGCATTTACATCCACCAGTCGGAGGGGCGCAGTACCTCGTCCTAATGGCGATGTGAAATAGTGTACGCCGAAGAGGCGGTCACCTTATACTAAATCAGCCACACGCTGGCTAAGCCCACCTTCTGCTTCAGCTCCTCGGGTTGGGTGACAATGTCGAAGAGGAACCAATTTGAAGATCAGCTAACACACCTTGGAAATGAGAAGGTAGACAACCACGTCAAGCAAACACTATAGACCTTCAAGCATGGGGTTTTTGTGCATCAGCAACAAAATACCTCTTAACTATCAGTTATTGCAAAGCAAACTACCTCCGGCATGTGTCTTATTTGTCGAAGGTCTGTCCAATTTTGCCTGGCCTCCGTTAGAATTCAGATAAATCCCTGTATTCTAAGGCATCTGATCACACTATAGACAGTAGACTGGCTACCGCACAGCTTCAGGCAAGGTGTGAAGTGCAACAGTGTCTGCAGCAGTGGGGAGAGAATGGTAAAAAACTGATCTGCTAAACTTTAAACCAATAGCACTTGAGTAACTGGTGGTCCTCCTTAACACTTAATAAAGTGAAGTAGACATATTAGACCCGTTGGATTATTGCCGCTGCACATATGTGAGTTGCGGATCTCCATGGTGAGTATCTGGTTGAAAGAGTGTGGCTGCAATAACAGGTCTGCTCAAAGTTGATTCAAGGTTCCGTTGGTCAATTTTAAAAGACCGGAAGGACGCAATTTGATTCTCGCAACCCATATTTCAAAAAAGCCACCTACTAACTAAATTTTAGAAAGGAAATAAATGTGTTAAAGAGATGGGGTGGCACGAAAGTAATTAGAGATTCGATGGAGACCCACAATTAGAAATGTCGACACAACATGCATGATGATGGTGGTTCCTTCAGATGGAAATTGTAAACAAGATAATTTTCGTTTCAGCTACTACCCTGTGGAGCGATGCTAATCAAACCAGCTCCTCAAAGTTACTGTCACCTTATCTCAGCGTAAATGCTTATTGTATGCATCTTCATCAGTAGAGTGTCGCTTGACATCCAATTAGTTCAACTTGTTTTTTCTCTCCCTACTTCCGCGGCATGTCTCTCCGTCCGAATTCCGTCCTTTACTGATTGCCCGGCTATACAACCGCCTGCTTCTTTATCGCGTGACCAACCATGCTTCTCTGCATTACCAAGCACTGTAATGGCAGAACTGTAGTTAGTTGACCCCTCCCAAGAACCCACATCTTGGGGATGTGCCTGCTAGCCACCTTTAGGCTGACTGTGTGAAATCATGTGTCATCTTAATAGGGTATGTGGGATGGAATGCGTCAAACCTGATGTAAGGCGTCGTAGATTTGAGAATAACTAACCGTGTTTCTTTGTCAGTCAATGAACAGAAAAACCTCGGCCTACACGAGCTGTGAATGTCGACGCTCGTCCGGGATCCTAGGAGAGAATATGGCAATAGCATTCGAAGTGCATAGTTGGTAACGAGTTATGATATCTTTACCAGTGACAGCCTATTTAACGCTCATTTGTTTTGCACGACGTGTGTGAGTGATTGACCATGATTCTATTACTACTTGGGAAAGTGAGATTTCTGCTACCCTTGACTATTGTCCAGATGACTTGAAGGTTGTTTGAAGCGAAAGGTATACTTTCGTGCATTTGTCCAACCAGTAATTATTGCAGTTGAAAAGAACAAAATTTTGCATGGGTTGTGCCCAACAGCATAATCGTCCATTCCAAGCTTCAGATAGGATCTCCGCTTGTATGTACATCTCACTTTGTAAGCAAGGGCTTTGGTCCATTGTTTGCTCTGTATTCTTATGGTTTCCCTCATTTTTTCACGATATCTTCTTCAAAATTACAACATAATTCTCTAGATTGACCCTGAATTACAATTTGCATGCTGCTCCAGGGAACACAACAGTTGAGGGAGTCAATATTTGTGTGTTAGGTTTACCAAATTGCCTATGCTCTACTTCCTGTTAATTTTACTGCCACTGTATGCATTCATTTCCAAATTGTTCTATTATTTTGCAGATAATTTAGCTTTTTAGTGCATATAGATGACTTGCTACGTTTTATATGTTGACATTTATTAAAATTCGGTTCCACTATATTGCACGATGTTTGAAGCCTCGCAATTCCATCTTATCCTGAAAGCGAACAAATAAAAACTGAAATTAGTGGAGCATAAAGTCCTGCTAACCCCAGGCTTACTCACGTGGGCGATGTATGATTTCACTTTTTTTAATTATGTTGAGAAAATAACAAGTCTCACCAAGGTGGGATTCCAGCTAAGTCGCACTCGGATCAATTGAAGGTTGATTTGTCACCATTTTACTCGCCCATTGAGAAATCATGTCTACAATAAAATTCTGCTGGCTGATTGATCAAGCGATGAGTTATTTGCGAAAACGTTTTGTTTAACCAAAGTTCCGCTACCAAGCTTAAGTGGCTTCAGCATTTTAGATGATCAGAACTGAATGATTTTACCGGTAAATGAGTCCCACACCACTATCTTGTACTTTCAAACCGCAGCTTGCATTTTGGGATGAACGCCCACTTAAAACTTAATACTTGGGTAGTGGGTCTGCGGTAAGCATATGCTAAGGCCTAAATACTGTGTGAATTTAATTGAATGAAGCCTTAATTTTGCGCGTACGAACGGGATGGTATTTCAGTGCTTTACATATTGTGGCTTTTTTCATAAGCTACCACAAACTCAACGGACATTAGATTGCAAAGCTTTTCAGGTTTGGCATTTCGGAATGTATTCTTAGGTGTGGCATCCATTTATTCACCCAACAGCATCAGGCCACTTTTGTTACCTAAATTCCGCTCTTGGCATCTATGCGCTTAATCAAAGCGCAGCGAAGTGTAGCTGCTGCACTCCCACCACTGTTTTGAGACTTTTTTAGCCATGGCACTGAGCCATAAGATAACAGAAGAGGTGCTAGGCGGCTCTGAGCATGGCTAGGGAGCTATGCCACAGAGCAGCAGCACAATTCATAATCCATCTTAACAGACTCACAATTCAGCCTGTAGGACCATAGAACGATTTTGGTTTTCCCCACAAGATGGTTCTCTGGTGTGAGATAAGTGACTCCTTTGCCAATTCACCAAAGCAACACTCAAACACCCATGCCATAGGTGATGATACCTCATCCGAAACGTAACGGTGAACCACCGCCCCTCACACGCCTCACCCGCGTCCAATAACGATCAAATTTATTATCAATTTTGTTCAATCCCCACGCTCTTTTGTTTGCGATGGAACATTTACAAGAGTAACATTTTCAAATTTACCACTGATGGAAAGTTTACAGGAATATACAATACTGTAGCGACATAATCACAGCTTGGAGAGGGAAATGTAAGCGTTGGAAACGGTGAGGATTCGGGATTCAGAGAGTTTTGTGCTGCTCCCCACTGAAATGCTACCGGAAGACACAGTTCATAATTTCGATGTCGCCTTTTCCTCTTGAGGTACGGTCTTCATGAACTTCACCATGGCGGGGTTTTTTTTCGCACCGACAAAATGCACTTCTAATCCGCTTTGGATAGCAAACCTCCTGTCTGCATTCGATTCCCACACCATCGGCATTTGAACCTGCGAAACTAAAACACCAAGCATTGGTTGGGAAAAACCTCAATCAATACGGGTGGCGTCTTGATCAAATTAGGCTACATTAACTAACACGTCTACTGCTTAACTTGGAGGTGAAGTGGTAGTGCCAGCTCTAGCCACCTGCTTGCAAGAAGCAGAATCGTTTCTAAGATCAACTAGAGAAAGCAGCAAAGCTCCCAAAGCCGAATTTTGCTGTTTTCACCATGCATTTTGTGGAGACCGACGCAAGTGTGTGCCGTAGCCCCCGGGGGAAGTAGAGAAGGAAAAGTTGCCAGAAGGTCTTCCGGTCGGGAATGTCCGGTCTGTTCATAAAGTCACTGCATTTGAATGCATCTTTAGTTCTAGTCAATGCTTTTAAAGGTTAAAGTGCAAAGTACTTAAGCATGTCTCGATTACCACTAAATGCGTTCTGTGAAACAGAAAAAAATAAGTTTGTATGATTGCGCTTGAGTAAGAAATAGGTCGCCGACAAAATTCAGGACTTTGCTTCCTTTGCTACTTTGGTACTGAAATGACGGAGTAATTTAGCTGCTTTGCTCATTTCTGTGACCCTTCCCACTAGGCTCGGAGTATTTTCCTTTCTTAAGGTAGTAGCATATAGGAGCTCCTTACCCATTCGTCTATTCCTAACATGGTGGGCCAACACTTGGAGCGCTTTGTTTGTTTTACGATCATCGGTATTTTTAAAATGCGTGCTTATCTCTGCACGTCATGCTAGCACCATGGGACAAGGCGAAGACGCCAGGATCTCTGAGTGGAAAAATAGGATTTTGAACCCCTGCAGGCATCGCAATTTGTAAAACGACTGGGTTAATGGTAGTGAACACTGACCCAACCCGAATAGACGCTTGAGGTAGAGCGCATTTTTTCATTCTTGCAAATAGAGCGGCGCTGCCGTTTGTTTCGATGGCCATTCAGATCGCGTGCTGTAAAAATTTTATCGAAGACTAAAGCTGTGTCTACCACACGATCAAACGTCTTTTGTGTGTCTACGTCAACAGCGGTGACCTTTTACCACCTTAATGTCTTCACAATTACACTGCAAAAAGTGAAGAGCTTTTACCCCTTTTATTGCGACAAACTTAAGTAGGTATACTTGAATGAACGATAATAGTTGAGATCAGAAGTCCGTTTAGATAAGTTTGCGACCCCTGCAATAATTTGACTTATTTAAACATCCATATACCACCTGGAATTCATCACTGGTTTGCACATGACTTTTAACAATCCTCCTAGAATCCAGCATCAATCCTGTTAGTCTTCGAAACATTCCTCTGCTTTTACCAGAAAACCAAAACGATCGAAGAAATTACTTGTTTGCACACAAAATTTACTACCTAATAGCAAGTAAGTTTTTAAGCATGCACACAGTTGTCATGACACCAATCGGCACACCTAGCCTTCGCCTCTCTTTTCCAATTTCCCTATTTGAAAGAGATTTTGAGGTTGAGGATATCTGCGGCTGCCCACAATGATGTTGAGGAGTCTTCTACCCAGGCCTTATGAGGGCAGAGGTCATTGTTAAATAACCTCTTTTGCTTCTTTAAAATGACCTCTCCTTTTGCTGGTGAGTTTGTCTCTGTGATTGCAGTTATCGTTGCATTGGAAGGCAGCGAGCTCACACACACCCCATTCAAAGCGCTCTGCCCAGCCAATGGCAGTAAGAGAAGGTAATTCCTCTTTCACCTCTCCGGTAGTAGGTTTCATTTTATGGTATTTAGAAAGCTGCACCGGAAAAGAGTTTTCCCGCATCTGTAAAAAGACATATGGAGGGACTTCCGTTGCAGAACAAAGACACAAGTTCTTTTCAAAGTTTAGTGGGTTATTTAAGGAATCATAGGTCCTCTGCATTACCTTGGGCTAGATTGCTCCACATGGCGAAGGAGAAATTCTAGGGGATACGTTTACAATGATTTTGGAGGAGTTACAATTTATCAACGTCAACTCACTTCATCTAGTGGCAATGGTTCGTTTTGCTTTTTTTGCGTAATCGTCGCTTCCGACTTCGGACGGCAAACACTCCTTGGTGGGTAAATTGATGATATGCCATGGTATCTGTTGCGGCCTATAAGGCAATGAGGAACCAAGTTGGCACAGCTTATTCTTTCCTGAAGAATGACACAGGACAGCTGCGGCGAATCATGACAATCTTACCGTTTCATGGTTGTGTGGCTAATGGCATTACAATTACTAGACATAAATATTGCATTGGGCAGGGAGCAGCTGAAGAATCGCACAATTAGAAGAAGGAGTTACAACGAGTTTACTAACCTGTTTTATTAAGAAACGAGAATGGAAGGCCTGATGAATGCGAGCAAGTTTGTTGTCTGACTGTGACTTCTAACAGACACTGCACGTGCTTGAGTTACCATCCGGTATGATTTTGCCACCGTTATTGAGGTAACAAATCAACTTGCTATGCCCCACTACCCATGCTTTTTCTCGTAGGAGTATGTAGCACGATACGTGGGAGAGGATGAGCCTTGTGGTGGAAACGCGCACACATGCAGCGTCTGCCAGAATCTTTAGTCGGCCACCAGGATCATTCACATCCATCAAGCTCTTTCCATTCTCAATGTCCAATTAAATAGATTGCTCTTTGTTTAATGTCAAGCACAATCAATGCCCGAACAGCACGCGCATTCTCATCGAATTGCAAGGGTAATAAGGGCATTGAAAGTGTTAAATCAATCTATTAATGCTGAAGTTGTTTTTACCTTCGTCTTTTCATCAACTTTGACATTTATCATCCCACTAAATCCAGTCAAAGCAATCAGAAGTTCGACTGCCTCGTGGACTTTCCTGCCGTTTTCGGCATTGGTTCACCCATGACTGTTCGCAGTACTTGGAGCAATGGTGATTACACTTCCGATCAGCGCCGTCGCTGATTGCCTTGCAGGAGGCATGCATCGTTGTTCATTATTAATTTTGCTGTGCAAGAAGGAATCACCCCAATCCCCGGTCCTTCCCACCACATATTAGCCTTCATGAGTGACACTGCTTGACAGGTTGATAATTTGTCAAATAGGAGCCTCGAGGAGAATGAAGTAAGGAATCGATCTTGTGAAAGTGTTGGTCCTTTCTTCCTTCTTCTGCTTTTATCTCCGAGATATTCCTGAGTGTAGTGCTTCGTCTACTAAAAGACATTTAAAAAGGCGCACTTAGACTATTCAAATTATTAAATCTGCAAGTCACAAATTTAGCTGCGAATGATAACCAAAAAAAGGTGATCAGGATTCTGGCCCACATACATGCAAGGTGGATTTTTACTCAATAAATCTAGCAGACATTGGTACACAAGGAGGGGCTGCATTGAAAACTTCCTTTCATCACTTGAATGAGAAGTCTCCTAAGCAGAAGTGGTCATCGTGAACGATGGAGTGGTGACTGTTGAGCGGTCAAAAGCAAAGTGGTTAAATATTCGGAGAGGACTCGAGATCAACACTGGATTGAATTTCAGCAGAGTTCATCAGAGCTGCGATGGAGTCAGTACTGGCTGCTGATTGGGCAATCACCATAAACAATGCTGGGAGCGTGTCCACTCTGCACTCTGGGCGAGCACAACCAACACAAACTCCATCTCAGCGGCTGACGCTCACAAAGTGCCAATGCATCAGCACTTAAATGATCTTCTTGCGTGCCCACTGTAAATTAGGTTGAAGTGCCACATACTTCCTGGCTAAGAAGTGCACAGTCTTTGTGTAGTCGAAACTTGATCTTTCGAATCTCAAACAGGCTTGCCATACAATCACCAATTTGCATCAGAGATTTAAGCACACAAAGGAAGTCGATATAGTGGAGCACGGTAGCCTCATTTTTAAAGATGCTGGGCATAAAGTTTGTTAATGTGATGATTTGCAGACTACTAGACAATTTTAGGCCTCTGATGAGGTGACAAAGGGCAAAAAGCGACTTCAGCCTCTCCCAACTATAGTTCTGTTCTAGCATCTGGCTGAACAGATACTTCATGATTAAATAGAATAACCTTAAATGCCCAAAAGGCGTTTGGCTTAAAGTACAACATCAGGTAAAGAGCCCGAAGACAGGCACTTGTAATAATGTGACGCATTTCAATCAAGGAATGGTAGTGGCAGTAGAATCCTTCCTTCCCTCTCGCTCCCCTCACATGCACTGTGATGCATGAAATGCAGCCAGAGTGAAGAATCACAAAGGCAATTTATGCCTACTCCCAAGAAGCCATCACGCTACACGTGCCACCAAGTGGGTCAGAAGACAATAATCACTCGTCCAAACCCTACACTCACACATGCACTTCATCGCCATCTACCATTTATCTTGCCATTTACATCATCGCCATTTCCACCACCCATTTCTTTGTCAGTGCCTTGGTTCCGCTTTCTGGCCCATTCACCTTCGGTCTACTCCTCATCATCCACCTCCAACTCATTCGCTCACTCCGTCCCAACATTGCTATAACTGATAACCCAGTGCGTTCTACTTATCAAGGTGATACTATGAGTTGCGCCTTCAAGTTTGCCTTTTGAAGGATACTCATACTTCTTCCACGCAGTCGATGAATACATACTCAACTCGAATACATGGCCAGGCGAATGGGTGAATGAGTGAATTCAGGGACGTATCTAAGACAGAGGGAAGGGAATAAGGGATGCAGTGCTACATTGCTGTGCAAAGATATCCAACAATGACCCTCCCCATTCTTCTCCTTACTTCAGTTCTGCAAACGTCCCGTCTTCGCCTCTTCCAACCATACCTTCGTCCCTTTTGGATGAACAAACTTGCTGTTTTATTTCCACCAGAGAGGCACAATCACTGTCATTGTCCTCCCTGATGCAAGGTTACGATCGTTTTAAAACGCAACTTCGCTACCTCCATAGCAGTCGTGAGGAGTAAGTTGGCCATTTCCTCACTTGATTAATGTCTCGCACTGCTCTTAATATCTATAAGTGCCTTAAAAGTGTCTCTCAAAAAGAAACAATAGGGATGGAAGCCAAGAACAAGTATTTATTTAGAGCACAGTAGTACCGGTGATCCTTGTCATTCTCTTCAGCTTCCTTTGCATTTGCAATGGTGCACAAAATTCGACCAAGATAAAGTGCGCAAAGACAAGTGATGCTTGCCCCTACGAAGCCACCTACAAGGGATGCTGCCTGAAGCCAACACCAGTCGGCATTAAGAGACACCACGTGACACGTGCTGCTAATCGATTCACACGCCAAACTCTTAGCCTACAGTTCCAGAGGCGTCTTCCTGTGATGTTCCCTTCTCCTCCATCACCTAATTTGCGTGCGTCAATTCAGTGTTTCCAAACCTGGTGTCCAGTGTGAGTAACATGAAAAGGAAGTAGCATAGCTGATCTCTTCCAGGGCATCATTAAATAATTCAAATCCCTTCCATTAAGTTAATTTCTTCCCGTTTTACTCAGTCACGTGGCTAGATGGGCGAGTAAGTGAATCAGTTCAGGAATGGATTGGAGAAAAAAGAAAGTACTAATTCATGCTGCATTAAAGTACCGTGCAGAAACGTCCTATGATGTTTGTTTTCAACCCTCTCTTCTTCCATTTTCGCGGCCTCTTGTACCTTTGCCCCGTCTCAATCATCCCATCGTCTCATTCAGTTGAACATCCATGCTTCTGCGCTTCCACCAAAGAAGTGCATGCTTTGCCACTATCTGTCGTAATACGAGGTAATGATCGGGACACGCGTCTGAAACGTCCCTTCATTAGCTCAATAGCAATCTTTAGGGGTAAGTCGTCGACTGTCTTGATCAATTTTATACCCTGCACTACGCTTATTGTGCTGCACTTACTTTTCCTGTCTCCTACATTTACTTGCAACCATCAAATGAGGTGCGGCATCACCAGGAGACCTACTGATGCATAACAACTTCCTCAATATTCATTGTTCACTTTGGAAGCGCTTTATCATAGTTTGCATGACTATGCTTGGCGAGGTCAGACCAGATTGGACTGTCAGAACAGATTAGATTGTTACCTAGGCCAGATTATGGTAGGTGTAAATTGAATGCGAAAAGGAGAATAGATGAGGCTATCTGATCTATTGTACGTGCCTAATCCTCAGAGGCGCCTAATAGGTTACCATTCAGTTCAACGCTAACAGATTTGGCCCACCTGATCGACTCATCATAATCCCATGCCGTGTAAAATGAGACTCACTCTTTCCTCCTCACAGGTATTAGGGATCAAGGCACAAATTTAGTTACACGAAGAAATCTTGCAATTCGCAACTCACAACCTCCTTGCGCTTCACTCACCTTCGCCTCCTTCGAACCCAACATCACTTCTCTCCTCCCTTCTGCTCCTCCCAACTTTTCGCCCATCAGCACCCTCTTGATAAGTCCCCTTCAACTCTCCACCAGTCCTACTGTTGCAAATGACATAATTAAATAATGCAAAGATGCATAACCTAGACTAGACTAGCACACGTTAGACAAGACGTAAGTAAACTACACTTTACCTAGAACCAAACCCTGTTTTGGCATAACTCAGCTTGGATAGCCAGGAAGTACCCATTTTTATGCTTCTTTCACCTGCTTTAGTTTGTTCTTCTCCTCGTCGCCTTAAAACCATCTCATAGTTTTATCTTCGCTTCCACTCATTCCCTCCAGGACAAAGGTAAGGGCGCTGAACCTACTTCGTTATTTGTAGGCTGGCCCAATTCCTGTCTTCCTACCTCACTCCCACCTCTTTTAATACACTTGTAGACAATCTCTATGCCCATTGTTCTAAAATTCCGAGTAAAAATGCGCTTATGCCTTCTCAGTCCATCTGTGCCCTTTTCACTACGTGTCTGCACCTGTCTGTCCGCCCAAGTATGTATGTATAGCATTGCTCAAGTTTGTTTCCGTTCCTTTGTTGTTGCAAGGAAACAGGTAGGAATGTGTGTGTACATGTGTGTGTGTGTGGGTGCAAAGGCACATTCATCCACTCTTTCAAACTTGTCCTTTTAGACTACTACATTCACAGCTTCATTTTGGGCGAAGCAAGATCTCCTTTGGTTGCATCTTAAAGGAATTTCAATTCCGCGCTTCGCCAACGCTCCACCACCCACACACCCACCAATTCATTTCACCTCATGTAATCGCTTTTTTCCTGTGGCTCCTCTACTACCTTCCTTTCCCCACATTGAAGTGAACGTCCCATGGTTGGAAGCGAGTAGTACTGAAACGCCCATAAGTCTTCTCTCACAGCGGTTGACATGGTTAATGGGAAGCAGAATTGTGCAACGTAGCATGTAATAATGGTATAGTCCTTCATGTCAGGTGGAGGTGATTTGCCTCCTTTACCGTCGGTATCCTATGTTGTTTGCACTGGCGCGTAATAAAGGGGCTTGGTAAATGGTGGGATGCAGTGTAAGCTGTAGTAAATGAAGATGGCGAACCTACAGTTCGACAATTGTGGAAGTCGCAATCGATTGGCTGCAATGCCTCATCCCAATGCTGAGATGAGATGGAGAATGCTGAAAAAGCATCAACCTTATACAAAATTAGCCACACTCTGGTTAATCCCATGCTTCCCCTTTGGCGCTTCGGGTTCGATGACGATGAGAAGAGGGATTGACGTAAAGATTACCTGACTCACCTTGGAAATGAGGAGGTAGACAACCATGTTAAGCAGACACCACAGACCTCTGAGCATGCAGTTTTGTGCATCGGCTACGAAGTACCTCTTAACTCTTCGTTATGATAAGACCTACTGCCTGCAATATGTGCTCTCGAGGTCCTAAATATTGTCAAATCCGAGCACCGATTCCCCCTGTTTCACGTCTTATCCATGCTCTAGCCGCAGTAACCAAGCATGTGTTGACCGTCTCATTTGTACTTTGATAAATACCACAGCAACTAGTCACATTTAGCAAACACAAACCGGAACTGAGGTGAGCCGAATCCAAAACAAATGGAACCCAAGCGTCCGTTGTGCCAAATCAAGACTGTGATATTTACGCACTGCGAAGGTAAGCAAGGTGAAAGGCAACGTGTGGTTGCAAAAGAAAAAGCTGCACAGTAGTATTCATGATTGAAGCTGGGTAAATCAGGACAGGGAAGATGGCATTCATAAAAATGCTGTCCGAAGGACCTTATCAAATAAATGGTCAATGTATGTTGAGCAGAGCCTATTTATCACCTTTTCGCTCAAGAACAATTTAAACTAAAATAAGGCGACAACAAATTTTGGGGAGCAGCCGAGGCTGAAGCTAGGCAAAGCAGCGTGAAAAGGAGCACAGAAAGACAGATGTTACCCAAGATACGCGTTCAAAGCTGAGCTCCTACTCGTCAACCCAAATGTATTTGCTACCGTTTCCCTCGACTATATGAGACAAAAGTACTCAAGTCTACAAGTTGTAGAGTAGCGATCCTCATTAGAGCAGGATGAGACAGGGTAGAATGGAGCAAAGCGACACATGCGGGCTTTTAAAAGGACCGTTAGTGATCACAATTTGTTTGTTACTATTCCTCTCAAAAATATGACGGGATTTATCAAGGGAGACCAAACGGGGGAAAATAGACCTCAGCGATGTGTCCGTGGTCCCCCAATTTCCATTACCACTATGGGCTCTTTACAAATCGAACAAGCCTAAATGCGGAGTTTTACAACGAAAACTGCCAAGGCAATCGCAGCAGAAAACGCTATTCTGAGTCCTACATCCGACCGAATTTAGATTGAAACCAGCTACTATGGACCGCAGCAATATATCCGCGGCCTCCCGTTGTCGATTAGCACTGAAAGTACTCAGAAAACCATTTCGAATTATAAGGTTGTAAATGCTGTACAGTGTACCCTACGACACTTTCGCCATAATTCCCTTCTTAGAGCATTTGCTTTTCTATTTTTTAGGACAAGTCAACTTTTCTTTGAACAAAAGCGTCCAAAATATCGAAGACTTGTTCAATTCTACCTGAAATTTACCAGACTGAGAGATTTATTTGTTCCAACTTCTAGTCGTTAACCGTCGGATAAATGCAACCGCCTACTAATGTGATGAAATAAAGGAACTAAATGATGCAAATGGAACCCGCTTGTCACCTCTTTCCAGGTTGAATGCTTTTAGCAGGCATCTCCACCTGTAAAATATCATTCGACATTTATTTATTTCAATTTGTTCGTTTTCACTCCACTTCCGTGGCACGCCTCCCCGTTTGAATTCTGTTCTTTACTGAACGCCTACTACATTATTGGATGGTCAACCATGGTCTCCTGCAAAATCAAGCACTCTAATGACAAAACTGCATTTAGTCAACCCGCCTTAGAAAACTCGCATTTCGGGTTGTGGTTGTCAGCCAATTTTAGACTAACTGCGTCAAATTATGTGCCATCTAAGCTGGGTTTGTGGGATAGAAAGTGTGCAAACTGCGTAAAGCATAGATGGCTTGAGAACAATTAACTGTGTCCCTTTGTTATTTATGGATAGCAAAGGATTGAAATTGCCAGGCATGCATTACATAAGTGTCCAAATAAAGTGTGTAGAGTTGTTCTTTGGCCCTTATTGCGCTCTTGTTAGCTTCACTCGACGGTGTTGCAGCGACCTCTTTGTGATTGCATGTTTTGGTGTAAAGGTGATGAGGTAAGTGCAAGATCATTAAAATTGTAATCAAATGTCAGGACTGATAAGTAGGAATTTGGGCATTGACCTCAATGCAGTTTGCTCTTTTTACACGTTTGTGGCATTGCATGCGAAGCAGGATTCTTTGTGGAATTCGAGACAACGGAACACATGCCACTAACATAGGGAAGAGTTGTGACTTCAACGGTTGGTCAAGCGTTCAATGTCGCGAAGTGAAAGCACGACCTGGGGCTACCCAAGATATCAAGTAGGTCAGGCACAAGTAAATAAAACACCAATTAGCTACTTCCCATTTGACGGAATTGTCAGTAATCACGAAAATGCACTGTAATGGTGAAGATTTGCAATGTGTAAACTCGCACTAAGTAGTGTGTGTAATCTTTTAATGATAAAGTTTTGCCTTTGGAATAAAATACATTCTCCTTCAAAAAGAGAATCAGCAAATTGAAGCAATCAATTGCTGCCTAAAATTTCGGCAGCTAAAAAGGAACAAAATTGTAAAAGGCTAGACCCCTTGCGCCTCTCGCAGTTGCTTTTAAAGAAGGAGCTAATCATTATACCACTTACATTACACCTCTTTAGATATCATGACGTGATCTGTGACGGTTGATTGTAGGCACTTCAAAGCGTGGTGTAGATAGTCATTATACCACTTACATTACACCTCTTTCGATATCATGACGTGATCTATGACGGCTGATTGTAGGCGCTTCAAAGCGTGGTGTAGATGGAGGCCATCGCAAATAAAAAGGTGATGCAACACAATGCACGCGCATAATATGTCTAGGTGAATCCAACCAAGGGTCTCAGTTGCCTTAGTGAACAAATACTTGCAATTCATTCAGACGAGTACTTGGGTCCATTCGCTGCATAAGCGGTGCATTGTGCATTTCGCATAGCGTAAACCATGAAGAGCAATGTGCAATACCGAAAGCTCAATGCGTCCTGTGCATCCGTTCCTTTAATGCATATGCTTAAATTGGCTTTCGTGGGAATGCAATAAAGTTTACATATCAAGTGGAACTGAAACACANTGCATTTCGCATAGCGTAGACCATGAAGAGCAATATGCAATACCGGAAGCTCAATGCGTCCTGTGCATCCGTTCCTTTAATGCGTATGCTTAAATTGGCTTTCGTGGGAATGCAATAAAGTTTACATATCAAGTGGAACTGAAACACAAGCGAATACAAATTACCCCATCAATGTTTTGAAACACGATCCACATTAGAAAATGGACCTGACTGCACTAAATTATACATGGCTGTCATCCATCTAAAATTAGTCTATAGTCGTTTCGAGATTTGAGCAGACGAAAAGATTTTAAATTGCGTACGGGCGAATCCAGTTTCAATGATTAAACTGAGACTGTACACAGCAAGTGGTCTCAGCCTAATGGGCCATTGCTCAAAGGGCACATGACAAATTCAAAACAATTAGCTTGCAAACTTACACAGCTAACAAGACGAAGGGAGCTCATCTATTTTACTGAAGAGTTCTTGCCAAATGTTTGCAAAATGAGAGACGTGTGGAGCAAGTCTAATGAATGAAGACGCACAGAAATGATGTGCACGAAAGTGATCTCCCTGTGCATCCCACGCTGGATGGTCCTCATAGCATTCCGTGCAGAAAAAGCGCACTTGAGAGGGCCCTGTAGTCTGTGCTGCAACATTTCACGTCAGGGACAAGTTTAGGAGAAATTCGAATGGGCATCACGTCAGGAAAGAGCAATAGCAAGTAAATAGCGTCAGAGCATCTGCAGACTCACCATGTGTGCACCAATTAAGTGATGCAGAAGTGGATCAAAACTTATAAACGGAAGGCCACACGCATGACATTCGTTGTGACTTGACGCTGCATACGAGGGTTAATATAAAACACTTGTTACTCTCCACGAATACGCGGATGCGCAGGATAAAGCAAAAGACAATTTTACCCTTTTCATACATCGCTGATGCACCAAAAGCATTCCAAGACTTCTAAATGTCGAAAGGCATTGTAAACAAATCGCAGCCGTAGCTTCTAAAGTGCAAGACATAAATTAAATGATTTATTAAAAAGGCGGTTGGTTAAGGCAAAGCAAAAGGCTGTACACGCGACTAGCGAACAACTCAATAACTTTGTCAGAAATCTGCAAATTCGCACAAGCCTTGCAAATGTGTAGGTCGCCTACCTTGATGCACACGTGCCATGTGTGCTCGAAGCAGAATGCAGTTGGTGGGCTTCGCGGAGCATATGAGGCAAGAGATGTCGTCCATCTCGACGGCGGGCACGGAGCAATGTGTAAATGCCTGTGGCCTCACTTGCAGTTTATTTAGCTCAAATAGGTCGAACTTCGCTAAATCTCTTCTCACATCCAATGGTGATTGAATCACAGAAGAGCACTGGCAACGCGTGTACTCAGAAGTAGTAAGCAGAGCAGGCCTTGGATGCGCTAGTAGTTTCCGACTGAATTGTAGTCATCAGATTCCTTGTGAGAAGGCAAAATTTTGTTGGAAAATTGTTTTTATCTAATCATGAAAAGACCGGCTAATGCTAAACCTATTTGGATGTGGGATTGATCCCGAATTTCCAGTAAAATCGGGTGTTGCATGTGTGACACTAATATCGATTTAAGTGTATTCATTGGGCGAAGGACGCGAATACGATCTGAACCTCATGCTCGATGAGAAGGTAGATTTCCTCGGGGCTGAGGAAAGCCACTCTTTAATGTGGGACAGTAACGATGCCTCATAAGAACCAGCCTGCTCTGCCAGGGCTAGTTGCAGGGAGGTGGAGGTGAACGAGGACAGTGCTACAGCATAAACATCTCTATTGTATAGCATAATTTTGCCTTGCAGTGCTTTATGGTTTTCCATATTTTATTAGTCTTAAATTTCTCAAGCCTTTAATGAGATTGCACTGCAATAGAGGAAATCATTGCCTTCTTTGACATATCTTTTGCAATTCGTGTAACAAGAGTTGTGACAAGCGATTTTTGGCATTCAACGGCCACTTTAGTGTGACACTTTCCGCTTTCATGCCCCCTTCTCTCCGACAGCCTCAGGAGTGAGCAGGCTGTGAGTATTTGGGTATGTTTATAGATTGAGCAAATCAGTGGCAGTAGGTTGTGAGGAGAAACATGAGTGTGAGTGAACCTCCTATGATACCCTTGGTGCTCCCATTGAGCTGCAGATGCAAATCTCGTTTCTGCATCTCACCTGGATCAGACATTAAGCAGCAAGTTCGCATTAGGCTATTGGAGAAGACGCATTTGACTGTAAAGGCTTTTAATCGATCTTCTGCCTGCCCATTCCTCGACCTGTGGAACGTGTAGGGATCGATTCGGGCAGCATGCAGTAGATATATGAGGCTGGTCGAGACAGACATGTCTACAGTGCTCCCAGAAGGCATTAAAATAGTGGCAAGTGAATAAATACGGATAGCTAAGATATTAGAAGGAAGAACTTTATTCAAGGAACGGGAAGCATCTGGAGGCGATGAAGCATTAATTTTACGTTGATGGATTACTCAATTCGCTCTTCTTTGTACCAGTTAAGGGTCAGGGAGGAACTGATGTCAGGTACTGTAGCCCCAAGAGTGCAGATTTTGTCGATCATCGGATGCGGCGGTGTTGGTAAGCTAGCTGGCTTGCACTGAGCATCATCATCAACCTAATTGACTATGCGAGACGGTAATGGTCGGATGAGTGTTCGAAATCACCCAACGCAAGAAGAAGGGCTGCGCGACTTATCGTCATGGTCCTGTCTGTCAACCTGGTCTCATCAACACTGACGCGGGTCCCAAAATCGGGTGTTAGTATTGTCAATCCACATCTATCTTAAGAGTTGTATTATCAACCATCAGAGCATCTATAAATAGGTCAATGTCTGTCCACAGGTATGCTGGACTCGGTCAGGGATGGTGACATCGATCACAACAGGTATGAGACACATCATCGAGAACGTGATCCGTGGCGTTTTAGCAGCTGACCTCTACGTTATTGTTTCCTCCCACTGTGTCATCGTTCTTATTGTTTTGCTGGTAGGCCTGAAGTTACTCTTTTCTTTTGGTATGGGAATCTCTCCTATTATCCTTTGAATGTCTACCGACCTAATCGTGCTTTTCTCTTCATTTTCCATAGGTTTTCTTACTTGCCTGCGCTCAGCACTGTGAGATTTTGATTGAGTAGTGACTTTATAATGAATTTTCTAGGAGGTTGATAGAAAGTCAACAGCCGTTTGTTTCCATATTTTCATTGCAGATTATTAATTCCGTTTTTTAATAAATGAGTGACAAAGCGCTCCCGTAAATCGTATCATCACGTCTTCCCTGGTGGCACTACTTTTCGCTGATTCCATCATATCCACAATTTTCCTGTGAAAGCCAATATTTTAGAAAAACAAGTTTAAAGGCAATTGTCTGGGGAGATGAAGTCTCTTTTGACTTGTTATCTTGCGAAGGGTGGACATCAATCCACTAACAGACTCTTGGTAAATCGTTGGGCCATTCACGTTTCGGACTCAACTGATGTGAGCAGAACTAAGTGGTTCCGCTTCCTTACTGTCAAACTCCTTTTAGCACTGTTTCGTTTGGTTCTCAAGAGTTTTCCTTCGTTCGTGTGAAGTTCTACCCCTCCAAAGATATGCGGAAAAGTGGTNGAGATGAAGTCTCTTTTGACTTGTTATCTTGCGAAGGGTGGACATCAATCCACTAACAGACTCTTGGTAAATCGTTGGGCCATTCACGTTTCGGACTCAACTGATGTGAGCAGAACTAAGTGGTTCCGCTTCCTTACTGTCAAACTCCTTTTAGCACTGTTTCGTTTGGTTCTCAAGAGTTTTCCTTCGTTCGTGTGAAGTTCTACCCCTCCAAAGATATGCGGAAAAGTGGTCACTTTGTTTCGGCAAGCAATTTTGACGCAGCCTCATTGTTTCCGTCCTACCTTTGCCTTGCGTCCGTAAGCGCTTGCCATTTTTAAATTGAGAGGGTTTGATGTGTGGATCTCATGCGCTTTATTTGTATTTGCTAATCCTTGTTCTATTCCCTGGGCGAACCCTCGATATGTACTACATTTCCTCACAAAGAGGGTCACCTCTTAGACCATAAAAACCTATGCATCCGTCCCATGATCGCCAGAGTCTGATTTTATGTAGAGCGGCAAGACGAGTGGTTGTGGTTGACATTCCACTAGTGCTAACCTTTTTGTGATGCTTGATCTTGGCTAGAATCCAGCAGATGACGACCAGACCGCAGCAGTGTGAATTTCAAAAGGGACAGTCCCATGCCCATAGCACTAGCCCTGTTTTTTTTCAACAACCCGTATTTGATATCCTTTCGGTCGGGCACAATAAAGGAGAAGATGTTACAATAGCAGCGCACCTGAAGGCAGTGAGCGATTGTGAGTTGGATTTAATGGTCGGGTGGAGGTGGAGAGACGTTTTGGTCTAGTTGAGTTGAATACGCCTACGTGTACTAGTTACAAGTGGATCCTGACATTCATGACAGGTTGGTTGTAAAGGCACTTCTTCTATCCCTTCAGCTTTATCCTACATGAGAGCGTGCCACTGATTTATTAACGAATTAGAGGTCAAGCACTTCTAAGTGGGAATTTAAGGTATCCATAACTCAGAGACGCCTCACCGCACCTGAATTTTCCATTTATTTTCCTCGCAACAGAAAATTTTGGGCTGCTTGACCATCAGGTAGGAGCGAACAGAGTGTAGCCTAATCACCCTTGTGCAGCGCTTATTTCACCGTTTCTAAAGGAACCATCGTGACCTCGGAGCCATTGCTTAAACGGAAGTGGTTATCAGGTTCCCTTAGGCTTAGTTAATAAACAAAGAGTCGTGGCAGCTACTGCTGTGCCGATGCAGCGTTTCAGCTTGTCGTGCCGACAGGACTGCTGATGTCGCATCTGCGTCTGCATGCTTGTGGTCTTGGGCCGTGTGTTCATTGCAAGACTTAATTAGCTTGTGGACATTGCTCTCAGACGACTTTGGGAAACGCATGATGCGCCACACACTTCCAGTGGCAGTGCCAACAACGAATTCGTCTGGTACGATGCAAGGCAGCAAAATGACGTAGATATCGGTGAGTTAATCTTACAGTGGCTTTTGCTTTCTAGCAGTGGGCTAAGTCTCTCTGCGATTTGATAGCCGCGAGGATGCTCACAAGTGTCTACTGACTTGGCTCACCCTCATAGAAAGCAATGCTGACATTAAAGAGGAGGAATTAATCTTTTAATCGGACAGTGACCAAAGTTAAGTTAAAATGACAGCTCCCTCCTCCTCTGCTCACATTGTATTCCACCCATACAAATTTCCACTACGTTGTTCTTGCAGTACATTGCAGTGTGTACCACACAGCTTTTGGGCCGCTTTGGCCGTGTGCCACAATACACGGAAGAGGAAGAGCTTCGTAATTGAAACTTGCATCCATCGAGCACCTCTCACTCTGATTGGTTATTTAATCGGGTTATTAGTGCATCACCATCTAGTCTGGTAAACGAGAAACTTTTAACCGTGCTTTGCTTGTTGCAGCACAGTGACAACCACATTGTCTGCCTCAGTAGCCGTCGTCTTTAATGCCCTAGTTCATGAGCCTTAATCAACGAACCATAAAATAACAATAATAATAGAAGAGAAGGAGAAAATAATGCGTTTACTGAAGGATGTAGAAACAGAGATTGTGAGGGTAATCAGAAGGTGGCAGGCGGATGCATTAATTACTCCGACTAGGACATCAAGGCTCTTTTGGACAGGGAAATATTTGGCATAATTTTCAAGCCACTCGGCCTACATTCTGTACTGGCAGCCACGGCAAATGTTTTCGCTTACTGCACCTTTACACAGATCACAATGAACCAGACACTTACCATCTGCTGCATGTCATAAGGCCTTAGCCATTAAATGCATACTTAAGCGGCAATGCTACTGATCATGCATCAGTAACCGAATCGCTACAACACAACATCGATGGGAAAAGTAGGGAAACATTATAATTGACTGCGCTTGCAGGTTAATAGTAGTGACCTTTTGGTAATTTGTGGCTTGCAAACGCTTGGAATTCAGCGGCAATTTGTGAGATTTCCTAAAACGAATCTCATTAGAAATACGCCATTGTGTTTGCGAATCTGATCTATGATGGGTAGCGTCACTTCTGGTACCTGATCTTGTTGTCAAGAGGCTCGCTTAGCTTACACATGGTTTCGTTGTTTACCAAAAGGTCCTAGAGCGATAGGTGAATAAGTGCCTCTGCTGAACATCCATTGGTTTGAGGCTGCAAGACATCTGCATTTATCTATCACAATGATATGCCTCGTGTGTTGGAGGTGGGCTTGAATGTAAGGAGGAGAGTAATTTCATAATGCAGATGATGAGGTAGCTCATTCAACACCGCCACAGATGTGATTTAAACAAAAAGGCTGCAGTGAGCATGTCGGGCAGCAAGGCTTGATGGTACATGGAGTGATAGGATGGAAAATCGCAAGTACAAGCATTCATAATTCATGCGGAACTAATTCGGCAATAAATCGCTCCTGAGCTGTAGAATGCATTAGAAGTAAATGACCTGTGTTTGAGTGATAGGCCTCTGGAGCAGATGAAACCATCCAGTCAACATGAACGTTCAGTTGGAATTTTAGTATTAGCGAGGTTGAACAATGTGATTGTAATTCATTTCCACGTGCTTCACATGTCTTATATAACTTGAAAAGCTTTTAAGCTAAATGTAGGGTACAAGTCACCGTCACATGAAGATCTTGATTTGGATGCTCAGATCGTAGCCACTCAAAGGTCTAATAGGTGGTACATTTTCGGCTATGCTGTCAACTTTTAAATATTTATTCGAATTAGGATCATGCATAGGAGAAGGAGAGTAGATGTTGTGCTTTCCCATTCAAGACATGGAATCTCACTCAATCCAGCATCATCATTTATCTTCCTCTTCCTATCCTTCTTTGTGTGTCAAATCCAGACACAGAACATGAAACTCGTTTCGCATACCCTCAATACCCACTTTACCTCTCAACCGACACATCACTCAGCTGTAGAATCTCGAGCATGATATGTTTCTCATCTCATTGGATGAGGTTGTCAAAACCGAAAACTACATGCATTAAACTCTAGTATCACGGTGTTGGATCTGAGGTCATGTTGAGATGTAACCGGAGTACGGAAGTAGCCTCAATCAACCACCACCAGCCGCCAATGCGCAGCCGCTTCCACAGGGCAAATTAAGTCCACGTTGAGTGGACAAAAGACAGCCTACTCTTACGGATCGCATTCCATTGTACTATAACGGTTGCACTTTAAGGCCAGTTGTCCAGCAAGCTGGCCGAAACTCAAGTTCCATTTCGAAATTATTTGCATTCACATGGAATCTGATGAGTAACGCGATTGATTCGTGAATTTGTTTCCCTACAGCACAAACCACTTCATTTTGGCTAACTGTGAGCAGTGGCTATGAGGCGAGGACTCTGATATATGCCATCTACCTCCGACCAAACTTCTGCATCAACAGTGCATTTTCTAGCCTAGTATTCCACCATTGTCTTCTTCGACGTCGCAAAACAATGTGTTGGAGTTGATATCCGCTAAATTCATTACAAATCACTGAGTGGAATTATGAAATGAATAAAAAGGATTGAAGAGAAAGAGTTTGCAACCTGAATTCCAGTCGCATTTGACATTAGCCTTTATTTGGATAAGCAGACCAGTAAAAACGCTTACATCACTTCCACTGCAACGTTGCTGCTCGAAGTGTCACCGGAGCAACAATTGAGGTGTCTTCATATTGAAGGTGTGCAAGCAAACTGGCCAATAGTAAAAACGCCTGGTCACACTTGAGAGAAGGTAGTCGAGAGGATAGGCAGCCCAGTTTGCTCAGCTAACGAAGAAAAAGCTTTCAATCGTATTTGCCACTCAAAGACCAGATTGGAAGTGAGTAGCACATGCACTGGTTTTCCGCCTCCATAAATTGCCTTTCAAGGTGCCCATTTTCTGAGACATATCATTTTGGAAGTCTAAGGTAGAAATCAGCTTGTGTTAGTAAACATAGGCAAGCCAAAAAGCCTAGAAGTGAAAGTTAGAAATGAGGAATGTAAAAGTTCCTGCTGTAATGATAAAAGCAATGCCTTCATAAATTTTGCTAACAGGACCCTTCTGCACAACGATGTGACTTCGGTCACTGGTGGAAAGGTTCCCTTTGTTTAACGGCAAAGTGGAGTACCTCTAAACTTTCTTCTACACGATGACCATTCACAGCCTCAGTCTTTGACAACACTAATCTAACTCGGATGATAACCAAAACATAAAAAACTGATGGCTCATTAGACCGAACTCCAACTCTCTGAAGTGGACACCAAATAATTTGGAAGGCATGAAATCTGTTTAACTGTCGCGCAGTAGGTACGTCAGCACCTAGTAGGAGTAAGACGATTGAAGCTACTTAGGTTACGAGTGGACGCATGCTGCCCTTACTACAGCGGATGATTTGTGGCCCGCCGTAGTTACTCTTGAAGGTTCTGGGGACATCTGCCACGTGTATTGAGGGGTCTTACATCAGGAGTGGCCTAGGGACCGAGAAGAAGGCCATGGTGTTCACAAGGTGCAGAAAAAGAGCTTCAACTTCTTATTCACGATCCTACCACCAACCATTAACTTAGGTGCTATTCCAGCTCCTTTAGTAACCAATGCTGTAATCGAGCGGCGACCAATTTGGACAGCAGGCTACAATGGAAAACGCGCCCTTATAGGCCTATGCAAGCACACTGCCAGCCTGACAACAATCGTGACCAAATATTTTGCAATCATGAAGCACCGCAGATCGGTAGCCCAACCAAACGGACCCAACAGAACTTCTCAACTATATTACCGTTCATTTGGGCGTCAGCCGTATTATGATCAGAATCAGGAGCTCGTTCATTGGCATCAAAGCCAATAGCCTTAACTTTTTTCTCTTTGCACATTAGAAAGTGTTGTGGATGTTTTCTTCATTTTCTTCTCTTCATTTTCGCAACCCCTCCCCCCAAAAGAGGTGATCGGGTATTTTTGGACATCTTTATCGTGATAACACAGAGGCTATATGCTAGCGAAACCGTAGCAGTTAATGGGGGAATTTCTCAAAGACCCACCTCTCACCTACAAGGTCATTTTCGTATATCATAAGCTTTAAAATCATTTTATTTACGACTGCACATTTAAAAATGTTTCACTTAATGAAATCAGCTTGCCATACGACTGCAATTATGGGCTCAAGTTGTTTTGTGAAATTAGTTCTTATGAATGTGCATGTAAATTATTTTCGTTTTGAATATTCCTGTAGCGGAATCTCCCCGTTCCTCCTCTTCCTTCTTTTCCACCCTGCTATTAGAAGGCGAAATATTACGAGACATTCTTTACTGTAAGGCTGTTGGGCAATAGCGGTAGGCTTATATCTATGGCGAGGGAGTTGCCGACTCCTGAGAGGAAGTCGCGTGTCCGCGAAAAAGTTAAAATTGTCCCTCCGCCTCTGACCTGCAAAGCACATTTAAACACCACAATTATTACAATTTCATTGTGACACGAGATTTTGGAAAGCATCTTAGATTTGGACTCCAAAGGCGAATGTGATAGTTGATTGCTATTTGCACATTTGCGCAGTGCTTGTTTAAAAAGTACAACTAACTCTGCCAGATTTGTTAATGAAGAGAAGTTCGTTTAAACACATTTTGGTGCTACGATTACTGGAAACGACTTATTGGAATGCTTTCATAACTCTGCGCACTATTTATTTAAACATTGTTTCTACTGGCTACTTGACCACGATTGCATTATTAGGGAATCAATAAGTGTGATCAGCTCATAAGATGCGATAAAACAATGTGAAGTGTCTTTATAGCTCCCGGTGATCTTGTCTACTTTGACGCATTTAAAGGTTCAAACACCCATTTCTCCTAAACGTGACTGACAAGTCAAACTGCATTTCTAGGAGGGAATTTCGTTTATTTGGTGGAGATGCACAAATGGATAACACGTTTCGCCCTTTGTGAATTTCATGACCAACGTTTTCACCACTTTTGTATTTCGACTAATACTTCACCTGTTACAGCGATGTTAAGCGGTGACAAAATGAGCGTATATTAAGCGGGTTAATAACTGGAACTAATGCCACCAAAAAGCAAACGACTTGATAGAATGAAACGTGCGGATGCATACATCGGCAGCTAGGTGTGTACATATCCTTCTCTGATCCTAATGTCTCATCGTAACTAAGACGTGAAACATATGGCCTCAGGAAGTTTTGACAGCTTTGGAAGCACCGCAACCAGCAACACGTCTTTCGAGAGTAATTGACCAAAATCCTGGTAAATTGGTTGCAGAGCATTGGGCTGGAAGGCAGATGCAATCGGAAGGAGAGGGGGTTAGCAAAATTAGGGTTGTCGAGTCGAATGAGTTCCACTGATTAGCAGGTCTTTGCAGCCACACACGACATGGCGTAATTCCCATGCATATCCCATTGCCAAGTTAAATAGCAATTTTACTTCGCAAAGTCACTTTTCCGCATCCAGGCTCAACTCGCCCAAAGTGGATTGCTTATCTGTCACAAAGTGTGACGATAGGCTATGTGAGATACAACTACCTTTACATACCCAATGGACTGATGCATAAAGCAACTATCATTAAGATGTTGAAGCTCTTTTACTCCTTGTGGACACCATGGCCTTGCCCTTGACCGTTAGGCAGCTCCTGCTCTAAGCTCCCTCACGCCATGTGGCAGATGACCCCGGAGACCTCCAGAGTAAGCACGGCAGGCCACAAAACATGTGCTCTTGTGAGGATAGCGTGCAGTCACGCATGACCGAAGTAGCTTCAATCGTCCCGCTCCTGCTGGGTGCTGACGTACTTCCTGTGCGATGGCCAAACGGAATTCACGCCTTCAAAATGGTGTGATGTTCACTAGAGGGGGTTGGAGTTCGTCCTGAAGAACCGTCAGGCTTCATGTTGTAAATACTGTCCAAGGTAGATCAGTGTTGTCAAATACTAAGGCGGAGAGAGAGGGCTGCTCAAATGTACTCCGCTTCGATTTTAAATGAGGGATATCTTACCATTAATGATGAAGGCATTACTTTTAAGTAGAAGGGTTCTATTAGCTACGATTTAAGGAGTCATTACTAGCATCCTTATAGCAAGAACATTTTTCTTTCTCACTCTTAGACTTCGCTTTTAAGCTTCTGATTTTATCTCTAGCTGCAAACACATGTATTATCTTTTGATAAACTTAAGTCGGTTTCCAACTTTGACCTACGAAACGACCTTCCTACAGGAAATGGAGAGCTTGAAAGACGGTTTATGGCTCCAGGAAATCAGCGTATATGCAACTTATTCCCTTATTAGGCTTCAAATTGCGGACAAGGCTAGAAACCTTTCCTTACCCTCCCGACTACCTCTCTAGTGTGGCTCAGGATTCTAACGATCTGTGCATCTTCATGAAAACGACAATTCTACTCTTGCCCGGATGATGCGTTGAGCGCCAGCGTTGCAGGAGAAGTGATGCAAGCGTTTATGCTGGTCTGCTTATCTAAATGGGGCATATGTCGAATGCGGCTGTAATTCAGGTCGCGTACTCTTTCTCTTCAATCCTTTTCATTCATTTCATAATTCTACTTAGTGATTTGTAATGTATTTGGCGGATTTCAACTCCAACACATTGTTTTGCAACGTCGAGGAAGACATTGGTGGAATACTAGGCTAGAAAATGCACTGTCGGTGTAGAAGTTTGGTCGGAGGTAGATGGCATGAATCAGAGTCCTCGCCTCATAGCCAGTGCTCACAGTTAGCCAACATGAAGTGGTTTGCGCTGTAGGGAAACAAATTCACGAATCAATCGCGCCACTCATCAGAATCCACGTGCATGCAAATAATTTCGAAATGGAACTTGAGTTTCGGCCGGCTTGATAATAGTGATGGGTAGGGGGAGAGGTTGGGAGTGTGTGGGTCAGCTCTTGCGTCCTTCACTTCGGTATTGGTGTCCAAATGTGTGAAAGGTGATGTGGCATGTTTAAAGAATTAGTTGTGAGGTAGTGATTGAGCTATTTTGTCAGCACGAAACGCTGGCCCAATCTTGATGGACATTGTCTTTGACAACTTTGAGGGGCTAAGCTTCGTCATCGATGTGCTTGTGACGCATCTCCTTGTGCGGACTCTCACTTCGTAAACGATGGAAGCGAGGAAGTGCATTACCCCGTTGGAGGAAGAAGAATAGGAAGACAAATGATGATGCTGGATTGAGTGAGATTCCATGTCTTGAATGGGAAAGCACAACATCTACTCTCCTTCTCCCATGCATGATCCTAATTCGAATAAATATTTAAAAGTTGACAGTATAGCTGAAAATGTACCACCTATTAGACCTTTGATTGGCTACAATCCGAATATCCAAATCAAGATCTGCATGTGATGGTGAATTATGCCCTGCATCCGACCTGGGATCTTTTAAGGTTTTATCAGAGCTGTGAAGCAGATGAGAATGAATTACAATCACATTGTTTAATCTTGCTAGCATTAGAAATCTAACTGACCTTTTACGGTGACTGGATGGTTAAATCTGCTCTAGAGGCCTATCACTCAACCGCAGGCCATTTATTTTCAATGTGCCTAATAGCTTGGCAACTAATTTCTCCCAATTGTTTTTTCACATACCGTGCAAATTCTGGACTTCGTACGCCTTCACCACATCACTCCATGCAAAATCAAGTCTTGTCACCTTTCTTCATTCAAACCCCTTCCATGCTAGTGTTCAATAAGGTGCTTCTTAGTCTAAATTTTTTAAGTACCTCCCTCTCATCCTTTCTTTACAATCAAGCCATACGTTTTTGGCAAAAGCAAATGCACACGGATGTTTAGAAGAGGCTCTTATTCACTCAACGCTCCCCTACGTTTCAGTGGACACGGAACCATGTGTGAGCTGAGCTAGTCTCCTTGCAACAAAGTCAACATGGTCTGAAGAAGAACGAGCCTAATATCGAGGTGGATGGAATCGGCAATTTCGATTCTGCAATTTAGGGACCGAAGGTGTCGCTATGCACTAAGGATCAGATTCGCAAACACAATGGTCCCTAACTGATGAGGCTTTTTAGGCGATACACAACACTGATGCCAAATATTAAGTATTTGCAAGCCACCAATCATTAGTAGGCCACTAACGCGAACCTGCAACTGTAATTAATTCAAGTGTTTCCCTCCCACTTGATTGCGTGACCTCTCAACTCGGCTACTGAAGCATAGTCAGTAGTAGTCCACCTCACGTATGCATCTACTGCAAAGGAAGCATTGGTTGTGCCATAGATGGTAAGTTTGCTTGGTCTACCATGATCTGCGTAAAGGTGTAGAAATGAGAATATTTGTCGCAACTGCTAGTGGGTTCCGGACCTGTGTTTCTGACGATCATCTAAGAGGTGTGTTAAATATGTACCTGTTCAAAGGAGCCTTGCTGCCTCAGTCGGAGTAGCCACTGCATTCACCATCTCCTTCTAATTGCCATCGCAATCTCTATCTCTGCACTTCTTAGCAAACACATTGCTACTTCCCTCCCTTCATTTGTCTAACTCTCTTCCCAATTTGTGGGGAAGGGTGCAATGTGTTAGTCATTGAGCTAAAACAAATGGAGCGTGGTTGAAAGGATACTAATCAGCGGAGAGAAGTGGTACCACGTTCACTGGCAAGTTCGATTGGATGGTGAGAATCGTAGGCGCCTGGTGGATGCGAGTGAGTCTGATGGTTGACTGTTCCTTCTGGCAGATGCTACGTGTGTAGTCGCTTCCATCACGAAGCCCTTCCTCTCCCGTCTATCGTGCTATACTCGCCTACAGTGAAAGGCGTAATAATGGGGGTTACATGTGCAAGTTTTTTATCCGAATAATCAAATCAAACCCATACTTGCAAAGTCTTGGAATGGATGCGGTTAGGGGGATATTGAGCCGGCGATAGGACGAATTGGTAGCTGTGTTTTACCCACTGCATTGTACTGCAAGAAATACGCAGAGAAAGTGAAAATAATAGCACGACATCAAACCCACTCTCGGCCTGCCTGTCCAACAGTCAGCTTTCGAATGATGTTATAGTTGGGGGAGTTAGATGAATGCTCTTCATCTGCCATGTCTGCATTCCTTTCCTTGAAGTTGAGTAAAGACAGAAGATGCTCCCTAACGTCTTCACAGCAGCCGCCCTGTAGGCAACTAAAGCCACTGCTAAAGTAACTTGTCTATGCTGCCTTCAACTCTCTGCCTTCCATCACATCAAACTCACTTGACAAATTCGTCTTTGACACTGTCATTGAAGTTTCGTAAATCAGGCGCCTTTTGTCCTTGCCTGAGTGCGTAGTGCCCACTGAATTTCCAAGTCAGCAGTTAATACTCGAGCAAGATCACTGTCGCGCTGATGCAATTACGACATTTTGCGGTTTTGGCACCACGGGAGGCTGGAGGAACGTATCGGCGTAGCAGATGCTACAGTGATTCTTCGATCGCATATTTTACCCAGAGAGAGCCAAGTGGTTGCCTCTATTTAACACAGCTGTCTCAATATCGAGATCGTTTAAGTTGGAATCTGTAGAAGGAGAAGCACCACACAAGTGTGACTGGTCTGCGCTCTGAATGCCAATATCCAGCATAAAGTTCCCGGTTGCAAGCACTAAATGTCAAAGAATCAGGGGCTTTCAAGTGTCCCTAAGCACCAGATGTCCAAAGTTCCACTTCGAAGCACTCGCCTTAAAATTCGTCAATGAGTCAGTGACCCGTTCTCATGCGTCCAAACTTACAAGCCTCATCACCCAATGGGGTGAAGGCGTCAGGTCACTCAAATGAGTGTGATCGGTATTCACGCCTACAAATTGAGCTCGACATATCATGTCTTCTCTTCACGGTGGCAATATGGTTGATTAGGGCAGGCATCAAAGGCCGGGTTCTAGAAAGGCACACTTTAAATCACGACCGTGAGAGCAAAAGCCATCAAGTTCCGTTAGAAGATGTGTGTAGTCTGCTTTTTGAACGGTAAAAGAGATAGTCTCAAAAGTAGCAAAATATAATTGTGCGTAGGTGAAATTCCACAACTGTATAAATTCAAAGTCGGTGCCGCAGCCTATCGACATCACCGAACAATCATTCGGTCACCGAGGTTCTGCTCGTTCGCCCTTTTGGATCGATTTCAAAGGCGACCCTTTGTGAGTGTCCTTACAGTTTTTGACAAGCTCGTTTTATCAACATGGGTGGCGTTGTGCCCTTCCATAATAACTTCACCCCTGATGCTTAGTTGCTGGGAGGGAAGGGGAGTGCAATTGCCCACACCTCCATTCCACTATGTTGGTAAGCCAGCTGTGGTGACCATCCAACTGCTTGTAGACCACACAGTGGGGATGTCGACAAACTTACGTTATGAGATTCAAGCCTGTGTAACAGAGCGGACTANTTATCAACATGGGTGGCGTTGTGCCCTTCCATAATAACTTCACCCCTGATGCTTAGTTGCTGGGAGGGAAGGGGAGTGCAATTGCCCACACCTCCATTCCACTATGTTGGTAAGCCAGCTGTGGTGACCATCCAACTGCTTGTAGACCACACAGTGGGGATGTCGACAAACTTACGTTATGAGATTCAAGCCTGTGTAACAGAGCGGACTAAGGCGTTCTCAAAGCGACAATAGCTCGTTGCCGCCTAACTGCACGCAGTTTGTTGTACATGTCAGCTAACGACCTCTCGCATTCACTTTGCCTTTGTCAAGCCATTTGACTTTTGAGTTTCTGCAGTCGTGGTGGAAATCGGAAGCCATATTCTGCCCTGACTTCCTTTTTGACGGTCATGTATTGACACCTCGCATTTTGATATCCACCTCATACTCTCTCTACTACTTTCACTTCTGTTATCTCACTTCCTTTTTTTTCCTTAAAGTAATGTGTATAGCTTGAGGCATACCAAATGACAGTTATTTGGACAGAGAAGGTGGTTATCAGGGACATTTTAATTAAGCGAAGCAGACAGAAGTAGAGTGAGCTCAGTAACCTGTTTAATTAAGCAATGAGAATGGGAGTCGCTTGAGGGACGCGAGTGAGCCTGCTGCTCAACTCTGCCTCCTGGTGTACGCTACGCATGTAGTTGTCTCCGCCACGCAGTTCTTCTTCCGTGACTCGAGCCACACTCTCCTACAGTGACAAGCATGGCCAAAAGGGTTCCATGTTCAAGGGCATAATCCCAGCACTTGCTTCAAATTTCATGCTTCTAAAATCTGAGATTGCTATACGCTTACAGAGGAATTAGGCCAATGATTGTACTGTATTTCGCTGCAAGCATAACTCAAAGGAAAGTTGTTTGGGTGGTATGCATGGTAGGCAAGTTGGAAAGGAGGATGTCAATTAAACCTACACTCAGCCTCTTTCTAACCAACACACAGCTTTCGAATGAGGTAGTGGTTGGGAGAGTTAAGTAAATGCTCCTCCTTTATCATACTTGTACCCTTTTCGACGAGGTTGGGTAAAGCCAGAAATCACTCGTGAGCGCCTTTGTGGCGCCCAAATTGCAGAGATTTGCAGACGACTGCAAGGCATCTAAAGCCATCGCTATATCAACTCATCCATGTCGCTGTCCACCCACTGCCTTCAACTGTATCTAACCCACTTGACACAGAGTAGACGTGTTTGCCGTTGGAACTGTCACTCAAAATGCCTCCTGCTTGAGAACATAGGACCAACAGAATAACTGAGACTTGAAATCAACACACGGGCCATGATTCCTGACGTGCCTATGCAAATGAGGCGCCAGCGGCGCTGTCGTCATGAGAGGCTGAAGAACGGCATCGACGTGGTGACTACAGTCGTAGTTCTTAGTTCTTGTTAATAGCTTAAGGAGGGCCAAGTGACCACCTCTGCTTAATTCGATAGTCTCAACACCGAGGTCGTTCCCGTTGACGTGTGGTTAGTCTGAACCCTGAATGCCACTGTCAAATAGCCAAACAGCTTTATTTTCCTATTGTGATAACAACATAATAAAGAATTAGATGCCTTTAGGCGTAGTTGAGTTCTGGACACACAGAATTCCGGCCTGAAATTATTTGCCTTTGATTTCGTCAACCAATCAGATACAAGCTCTCGGGTGCCCGTTTATACAAGCCTCGTCAACCAATGGAAGAGCGTGTCAGGTCACTCGCAGTTGCCTGATCGGTGCTCATGTCTAAAAGTGAGCTCGATTGATCATGTCTCCTCTTCATCGTGGTAATAAAATGGTAACAGGATTGTTGCGAAAGGGCCTCAGAGATCGCGTTACAGGAAGCGCATTCTAGAGCACTATCCTAATAGCGAATGCCACTATTTTTAGGTAAAAGTTGAGTGCAGTCTACTTTGTGAAGAATGGAAGAGAAAATGCCGAAATCAACGTAATGAAAATGCGCGTAGATGAATTTATATAACCGGATAGGTCAGACCGGTGTTAGTGTGGGTGCCGCAGTCCACTGACACCGTCTAACAGCCATTTGGCCATTCAGATCCCAATTTTCCGCCATTTTAGACTGATTTCTGAAGTGACTGCTAGAGAGTATCCTTAACATTTTTCAACTGGCTCATTCTATCAACTTCGGTGAAATTGTGCCTCGCAAAACACCTCGATACTATAGTCAATCAGGTGGTGAGTCAGCTGTGATATCCATCCCACAGATGGTGGTAGATCTCGAAGTCCAGCTGTCGACGTGCTCGCGTTTTGCGATTCAAGCCTTTGTAACAGTGCAGACCTAGGAGTCCTCAAAGTGGCACTAGCTTGTTGCTTTCCAACTACATGCAGTTTGTTGTACATGTCAGCAAACAACCTCTCGCATTCACCTTCGCATCAGTCAAGTTAGGTAGCCTCTGGGTTTCTACAATCGTGGTAAAAAGCAAGTGCCGCATTTTGTCATGGCTTCCCATCTAAGATCACTTTATTGCTTAATAGATCTTCCCGCAACATTCCCAGGGTGTTCAAGAGAGGACTCTGTTTCAAAGACAGGCAGGACCAGTCAAAAACCAGAAAGAATGTCGCATTGTCGCTAGAGATCGCACAATCTCTTGCGCTTCCTACCTCATCCTTGTCCTCTTCCTTAACTGCATGTAATAATCGTTCCTCCCCTACTCTAAATAATCGTGGTCGGAAGTGTAGTAGTAGGTATGTCGACTTGCTGCGCGACAGAAGAATCTGCTCTGATCAAGATGCACTCAGTGTTTGGCGTGGCATGACCGACTGTTTGATGGTTTGGCTCCTCTGATTCATATCTTCTCTGATGAGGGTCGTTGGATTCGTATCGTTGCAACAATGGGTTCGCAACCAACCCTATCAGTGCTATCAGAGGCCAAGTTGCAAGGGCCCATGTAAACAACTGTATGGGTTCGCTGTGTGGTTGGCTGTTCGAGTAAGGCTGTTGGAATGGGAGAACAGAGTCATATATTGCTTTCCCTAGGTGATAAGGATGCTACGTAGTATCTAATTAGTAAAAGTGAAACTCAGCTCTCATCTGACCGTCTGCCTTGATTCGACTTTCTCGGGATGGCAAATGCTTTAAAGCCAAATCTCTTCGTCTTTTAGGCCAAGACGAAGGATAAAGGGCTGTACCGCTGACAAGTAGACCAGCGGTCCTCTAACCAACAGAAATTCATTAAATATGATCTTAAAGACTACTATATTGAAAGAAAGAGTTGTAGTGGGACAGCTACTGTTGCAGACTTCTCTCTGTTGTGTAAAATGCCGTTCCTCATGAGATGAACCACGGTTTGATTCAGTGTACTCCGACTTTCCCAAATATTCCTTTAAAAGAAAAGGTAGCAATTTCTATTAATTGGTAAAATTTTTCATCTTTGTTGCAAGCCTTCCTCAAGACACGTGGTAGATGACCCCTGAGCAGTCACAGGGGGTCACAAACATTCGCCATTTTGCGGAGAGCATGCGAGCACGCATGACCCAATTGGCTCTAATCCCCCACTCGCGCCACGTGCTGACGTGCCTTCTGTGCGCTGGCTCTACAGCATTCATGACTTCCAATTCATTTGATGGTCAGTAAGGAGGGTTGGCTTTTGTCCTAATGATTTAAATCAGGATTCATTATGTGGTTACCATCCAAGGCACATCAGTATTGTCAATGACTATGACGGCGAGTGTTCAAAGTATAGGAGTATTTCAAGTGTATTCTGCGTAGTTGTTAAATGAGTGATGCCTTACCGTAACTCATCAAAGTGGTACCTTCACGCATTGCCTCCAAACTCATGAAGGAATTACTCTCCCAGTTGCACCGGATGCTTTTACCTCCCTCAACTTTAAGCCTTCCCTTCTTGAATATTCGTTTTTTCTCTGCTTACAAACACATGTCTCCGTTTTAATTTTCTTAAGTTAGTTTCTGCCTCTAACATCTTACACGAGGTGCCTGCAACAAATTGACGGCTTACTAGTCAAGTCATGGTGATAAGGCGTAATTGCACACGTCACTTATTTCCACATTAGGCTTCATTCAGCAAGCATGATTCCACAATTCTATTTCAATGGCTAAGCAAGCTGTGCTGCTTACTCTCTCAAAAATATCCTTTCTCTTGTGTACTCTGGCCTCTCTTCGTTTTATCGGTCTATCCGTACATCTTTCCAAACTAATGACAGCTCAATTTCGCTTGGATGATGCGCCGAGCACCAGTGTTGTAGTGGAAGTGTTGCAAGCGATTTCTCTGGTCCTCCTCCATCAAATTAGTGTATCATCGACTGCGGCTACGATTCAAGATGCGTTTTCTTCCCCTCCCTTTTCTTTCACTCATGTTTGTTATTCCATTTAGTGGCCTGCAATCCTTTCGGCAGATGTCGCTGAATTGGAGGATGGCAGACTACAAGGCCAGAAAATGCATTATGGTCGTTGAGATTGGGTTGAAGGTCATCGGCATGGACTTGATGCCTCGTCACATTGCCGATGAACACAGTCAGTTATCATGAAGCGGGTGATGCTGGGTAGAGCCGCAAGGGAAATTATTTTTACGAATTACTCGCGCCACTCATCGAAACCCACGTGCAGCCGAAAGGATATCGAAATGTCACGTACGCTTCCTTTTCTGTAATTTTAGCGAACTTGAGTTGAAGCCATCTGATGTCCCAGTGATGGGTAGGGGAGGGGATGGTTGTGCGTCGGCCGCTCATTCTAAGACCGCTGAC
Organism: Taenia saginata; assembly: GCA_001693075.2. Taxonomy (NCBI): domain Eukaryota; kingdom Metazoa; phylum Platyhelminthes; class Cestoda; order Cyclophyllidea; family Taeniidae; genus Taenia; species Taenia saginata. The sequence continues at coordinate 9,693 of LWMK02000319.1, read as the reverse complement.
CTTAAGGGGTAGCCGATTTAGTACAATGGATGGCGATCCGTAAATGTAGGCTGTGGTTTGTCCATTCAACGTGGACTTGATTTACCCTGTGAAAGTGGATATGCATAGCTGGCCGTAGGTTAATAACTTTGACACTAGAGTTTAAAGCATGCAGTTTTCGGTTTTGACGGCCTCACCTACCAAAACGAGAAGCGAATCACGCTCGAAATGCCGCAGCCGAGTTATGGATAAGTTGGGAAGAAAGTGAGTTTTTGGGACGCGTAAAACGTGTTTCATGCTCTGTGTCTGGGTTTGCTTTACACATCCGATAGATAAACGCGAAAATATGGAGGACACTGACGTTTGTTCTCTGAACAGAACTTCATTGGCCTCCTCGGCCTTTCTCCCTTTCTCCCTCCCTTACAAATTCATGTAGTTGGATTCAGCTGAGCTGGCTCTAATTTTATGGAGTTAACTCAATCTGAGCAGCTTTGAGCTGCTCGATGTTAATGAAATCGGTGTCTAACTGTGAGAATTGTTGCATAACATGTTTGTGGAGTTACTTATGACGTTCCGATTGTGCTCCTTCGTTGGCACAAGAGGGATTTTGGGAAATGAACTGACCTGTAGGCCTTATAAGTGGCATGCAGCGTGCGTATAACTTTGATAATCATTACCTCCAACCACTTGCACGGATTGAGCGTCGTCATCGTTTATGCATTTGATACATCGCCTTGCGTGGACTCGCACCTCCATAGCGATGGAAGTGAGGGAGTGTGCTGCACTGTTGGAAGGAGAATAGGAAGAAGAGGACAACTGACGATGCTGGAGTGACTGAGTGAGGTCCCATGACTTTAATGGGAAGGCGCAACATCCAATCCCCTCCTTTCAAAAGTGGGCACATCAGCCTTCTATGGGAATACACTTAAATGTTGATAGCATAACTGAAAGCATGTCACCAAATAGAACTTGACCGGCTACAATTCGAACACCCAAATCAATGTCGACTCGTGATGGGGATCTGTGCCTTACATCCGAGCTGTGAAGCTGATGGAAGTGAATTGCATTCACATTGTTCGACCGTACCAGCTTTAAAATCCTAGCTGACCTTTCATTCCGACTGGATGGTTTCGTCTGCTGTAGAGGCCTATCACTCAACCGCAGGCCGTTTTCGTTCCGCTCCATAACTCGAAATGCATACGAAACCTGAACTTTGTGTGCCTCCGGAACATTCCATTTTATCAACTTCTACCTTCACGAGCAGCTCCCCAGGTGGTGATCCTTTAAAAGACTTCAATTTATTTATTTATTTTTATTAAAACCAAGGACTACAGAGCGGCTGTCATTAACACATACTACCAGGGCACCAAAACAGTTGGGACGGTGAAACACTAAGAGCATGGCCATTCCACGAAAGACAGCTAACTTCAGCTCGCAGAGGCTTCGTAGAGAAGTCCAATAACTCGCCTTGTCAGCTCCGAACACTTTTCTCTCTCCTCATCCTCAACATCCTGCCTTATGTCTATTTTCGTATTAAGCTGATTTTCCAACAACTGAGCCAGCGATTTGAGCATATATTTCTGCGTTGCCAGCATATAAGCATCTTGCTGTGCAGGGGCTTGTTGCAGCGGTGGCATTGTTTGCTGGGAGCCCTGTTGCGATTGCATGCTCTCAGCATTTCCGTAGCCTTCACTGAGACTGCTCTCCCACGAGTTGGCTGATGGCACGCTTCCTTCCACGGCACGAAACTTTGGCTGCGTTACAGACGCCTCTTCGTCGGAAACCTTCCCACCGGCCTTCCTTATTTTGTAGCGATGATTCTGGAACCATATCTTCACCTAACAGAAAAGTCAAAAATGTGACGAGCTTTGACCTCGCACTCACTCACTCACTCACAGACATTTAGTCACTACACACTAGTAGCTGTCTATTAAACAAGTCCATTTGACATTTTAATGCTTGGCATACCTGTGCCGCCGTCAAGTTGATGCGACGCCCCAGTTGTTCACGTTCAGCTGGAGTGATGTAGTTTTTCTTTTTATAGCACTTGAGCAATTCACCAATTTGGTACGGGGTAAAGAGGATCCTGCGTCTGCCTTGTCTTTGTGCCTCAGATAATGCCTGGTTTGCCTGAAGTTGTCCCGCGTTCACTGGCGCGAGGATGGATACTGCATCAGGCATAGATAAAACGGCGGCGAGTTGTTGAAGAAACGTGTAACTTGGAAATGCGAGAGCATTTGCCGGCGGCTGTTGACACGTACTTGGTGGTAAGACCGGCCGCTGTACTTGTGGCTGTTGTGGCTGCTGACGTAACTTTGACGAATTGTCTAGTGCAAGCGAATTCGATGCCGGGAGGATCGGCGACGTAGCGGTAGTTCGGGGTTGAACTGAGCTTCCACCTTGCTTTGGATGCAAAGACAAATCGATGCAGGATGTCTGTTCTGGCACAGGCTTTGGAGTGCTAGTCGATTGAGGACCACGTGGAGGAAACATAGGCATTCTCCCTGAGGTATCCGGTTTATTGAATGTAGTTTCATTAATTTTCAGCTGCTTTGGTGGCGGAGCATTCAATTGCGTTTGTTTGCCTCCATCTTTTTTCTGTGACGAAAGCATAAGGAGGGGATTGGATCTTGAAAATACTGGAGGCTTAGCCAGAGCAGAGACCATCTCTTCAGCCTCTTTTAGCGTAGGAGGTGTTGCTTGCCGAACTTGCTGCTGCAAGCCTAATACAAAAGCTAATAGGGCTGATTGTTGGGGACTCAGATTTGTCCCTCCGTCGGGTACAACCGGGCGTTCCTCACTCGATGCACCTGCAAAAACAAAACGACTGGAATAAGAACATGTCCATCTGCATGTAGCTAGATGCTATCTCTACATTTATTTGGGTCAAGGGCTTATTCATGTCGAATGTGCTACTTTGAGTATCCCATTGGATTCTGATTGACCTCAACACTGTTGTCTCGACTAGGTGTCAATGCGTGGTTGATGGGACGGCTTCGCGATGTAAGTGATGAGAAGCATTGTAAAAGCTCGCAGTAAAATATAATGAGTACGGAGGATTGTTGTAGGGCTTCTTCTACCGTGAGCGTGTCAGGCAGGCCACTGTGACTGCAGAGAGTGCCAGCTGAAAGGGAGTCCACCTTCAACTCATGATGACCGATGGATGGAAAGTGGTAATAAAAGAATATGAGCTTGAGGTAGAGAAGTAAGCAAACAGGAAGGCGCATAAAAAGTGATAGCATAATATGATAGACAGTACCGTTGGCTTGCAACATTGTCAGATTGTGGAGGTGTTCAGGATCGATGGGGTCCAAAAGGTTTTTTACCATGAAGTTGGACATGGTAATATTTCGACCACGCTGTTCTCCGTTGCTTCTTCGACTGAACTACTCATCGTATTTATAGACCATAAGAGCCAATAGAGAACAATTTCAAGGGTCAGACCAATAGGATTTGAGCGGTTGTAATCGCGACAACTGTTGGGAGGGCGGATTACGCGATTTTGTTTTAGTTTTGTTCGGGGAAACACGTATCGTGACGCATAATGGTTGTACTTTTGTTCCCCCCACTTTTACTCATCAAGTGACCGGAAAAATCACTTATTCCCTGTCCTCCCGATGGAAGTCGCCTTGAAGTTGCAACGAATGGAGGTCGATTGGTGGGTCGTAAGCAGATGTACCCATTAATAAATAGGCTGTAACGTTGTAAATTAATTTGGTTGTCACCCGAAAGTTTTAAATAACTTTTTTGGTTATACATGAACTCAAATAGGATCGGCACTTCACGATGCCAGATTCTTGCAGAATTTCCTATAAAATCTTTACTTTTGAAGTGTCAAAGGTCCATAGATAGATGCGGCCAGGTAGATAAGTTTCTAAAAATCCGTCTTCTAGTAATGCCAATGCTTTGGTGAAACACGTTTAAGACAATTTGTTGTGGTTTGATTACTTGACAATTAGGGTCGGCAACTTTGTAGCTGTGTCCCTTTTCCGTGTGAAGTAGAAGAGGAAAAAACGAAAATCGCTACACTCTGTGATTTTCCTGCTAAAGAATTACCAAATTTTTGCAAACTATCCTGCGACAAAAATTTGCACGGCTGAAGGGGATGGTTAGAATGTGCTGGGAGAGAATGCCCCTTTCAAGAGTTATTAAAAACCCTTGTGGAAGTGCCAAAGCCAGGTATCTTAATAAATTAGGCTGAATTATACTTAGATTTTAAACATTTAGATCCATTTAAGGCATAGTTCAATCAATTTGTTTTGTTTTTGTATGGGAAGATTAGAAACAAAAGAGCAGCTCCTCACTTTTAACCAGTTACTGTGGGCATCAATTTTTATTATGAGTAAAAATGAAATTTTGATGATAAATTTTGACCAGGAGAAATTGGAAATAGTTTGATCGGGACAGAAAACCAGCTTACTTGTGAATAGCGTTATTTTGGGGATGTACACAATCATCTCAACACAGGCAGAGGCAAATGCAAAACTACGAATATCTTCTTCACTAATTAAATCCCATTTCAACGAGGAGCAGGTTTAAGTACATTATGGGATCAATTTGAGGCAGTGTCCAGATTGAACTCAAGGCCATGCTGGTGTTCGATCGTGGATGTCTAGGTTGGGAGGATCTCCTATGTTCGGTGAGGTAGCTCGATGCTCGTTTCTCTATCCCAAGCTTGAACAAAACACTGGTATCTTTTGAAAACTGTTGAGGGTAATCCCTTAACAAATAATGTCTCGAGGCTGGAAGTAATGCCATCTTGCAGATCAGGTTTAAGTGGTTGTCATCCTGGCGGCTGGGTATATTCGGGTGCTAAAGTAATTTCCATTCGATCGCGTTTTATGGCTATTAATGCATTTTCTGGGTTTTGCACTTTCCATTCTTCCTCTCATATGTTTCATTAAATCACTCTGTAGTTTATTCCGTGATTTGTCAACAAAATGCGTCTAAATTCCGTCACTCAGTTCCACCTAGAGCCACTTATTCACAGTAGTGTCGAAATCAAGCTCCATAAATGGTTTTTAGGAAGTCGAATTCATTATCGACTGGTGAACCGAATTGGCGTCAATTTACACCGTGATTTATAGCCCATTGCATTAAACTTTGCATTTTCTTACTGAGCGTATTTATTCGACTCCATTTTGACCTGTAAAGGTGCTATAGAACTTAACCTTAACCGTGGAACCACGACTTCCCTTTTCCCAGAGGTTAATTTTGCTCTGGTTGGAGTTGTGGAATTCCACAACATCATCTACCCAACATCCAGCTTGGGTTGTAATCGCTACTTGCGGACTCCTGGTCCCATTTCGAGAGGGCAGAAGTCGGCGGTCACATCAGCCTCCCTGAATGGTAACCCTACCAGGCGCTGAAATCACCCCCCGGCCCCGACTCGATTTCGATAAAGTGAAAAAATTTCACCAATATTAAGCAGTGAGTGTATTTTTCCAGACGAGAGGCGTGATTTAGGCCAATGATAACAAAAGTAAGTCGGGGAAAGGAGAAAGGCGATAAGCCAGTTCGAAAGTAATGCAAGGAGTCGAGGTACTGCTCTCTACTACACCAATTTTCTCTGTGCGACGACAAATATTGATGGAAAAAGAACAACGAGTTGTTTCGAAAGGCGGTATCTGAAGACCTGGGTGTGAAGGCATCCCTCGCTACTACTTCACTTGCAATTCCTCTTCGTACTGCTTGCGGAAACAGCTTCCGATGGGGAAGAAGTCCAGACAGCGTTGTTGGTAAAGCTCCCATACGTATGTCTCCTAAAGAACACAAAAAAACTTCTGATATCGTCAATCGTTTNGCTACTACTTCACTTGCAATTCCTCTTCGTACTGCTTGCGGAAACAGCTTCCGATGGGGAAGAAGTCCAGACAGCGTTGTTGGTAAAGCTCCCATACGTATGTCTCCTAAAGAACACAAAAAACTTATGATATCTTCAATTGTTTTAAAACAATTACTCTCAATGATGTCATGCCATACTCAACCGTTAGACATGAGTTTGACTCATGAGGGATGACAACTAATTCTCGTACGACTAATGCCTGAAAAGTCGCCTGCAGCTCTGAGTGTACATCCATTACGAAATTCGGGGGCTGAGCGATGCGGATGCTTTTCACGGCTAGTTACCAAACCATCCATTCTGAGGCTCTACACGCTTCGAATTTCGAAGCCTACGCTGTCTGCTGCTTCGTCATCCTGTAACACGCAGAATCGGACACCTCCGGGTTCATGACACAGTGGTCAGTTTCATACGAATACACAACAATTAATTGGCATAGAATCTAACACGCATCGAATATTAAGAACACGAGGCTAATAACATTTCGAAGTACGCGACAATCGCTGTCAACGGCCCCACTCTCCCTCCCTCCGTTAATTTCGGTGACAACTAGGCAGGAATGAGGTCTGAGAGTCCCTCCATTCAAAAGTGGGCGAGTCGATTATCAATAATGCTGGTCCTAATGAGGTAAAGCTTAAATGGATTAGACTTAAAGGATGGTTCAATCCTTGCGTGTCGTAGCCCACGTGCTCGGTCAAAATGGCTAAGCCTCGATTTGGCNCTGATGAGGTGAAACATGGACGGATTAGACTGAAGAGATTGTTCGATTCTTGCGTGTCGTAGCCCACGTGCTCGGTCAAAATGGCTAAGCCTCGATTTGGCCACTCGCAGAGTCAAATGAACCTACATGTAGTTGGCGAAGTTGTGTTCGCGTTCCACGTGTCGANTTTGGCCACTCGCAAAGTCAAATGAACCTACATGTAGTTGGCGAAGTTGTGTTCGCGTTCCACGTGTCGACCCAAGCTATGTGGAGTGGCATCAAAGTACGCCTTCCCGATGCCACAGATGAAACACTTGAACTCCAAGTCCTCCCGCACCTGCTCTAACTGATCTTGTGGGTCGCCAAAGGCATCGATGATGAGACCTGTTTAAAAAGGAGTGTAAATTTGTACACTTGGCTTCAAGAGTTGTCATCATTCAAAAGCATTGAACATCGTCTAGCATTATTACCATTTCCACAAACTCGACGTTGCGTAGGTTCGGTCATCGACCTCTCTAATTTCCGGTGATGACTGTCAATGCTTCCATGCATCCATAGAGGTCCTATTTAAACACATCCACGTTTTGTTGCATTTGTAGAAGTTAAAATGACTTCATCTACCGGGTCCTAAACTAAACCCTAACAGAAGAACGATCTCTAGGGTGGATGGGTGGATGAATATAGGCAAATACGTTCCAATTGTCAGCAGCTCCACCCTCAAAAGGGGATACGGACACCGCACACCCTTGTAGTCGGTCTGCCTGTAATCAACCAGCAAAAATGATGGGTCAAAGAGGTTTCGATGAGTGGTAATCCTTCAACTGAAAGGCACTAGTAGGGCATTCGAACGCGCCTACATCACCAGAGACCAAACCGAATGGCGACATATTATGGCAAGGCATCGTCTCGCCCCGAAAGAAGGCATTTTAAATTAGCCAAGAGGTTTAAGCACTCCCAACTGGTTGATTCGTGTACGCATTCGTGCGGTAAAAGCTCCACAGCTCTCGTAGCATCAGAGCAGAAGAAAACGCCTTCCGACACAATTTCCAAATGGCAAGGCTATAATTGCCTCGTGAAAAAGGAGACTTCAGTGGACAATTTTACACTCAATTAAACGGTGCGATTGAAGCCAAACTTCCACCTCCACATGAGGTGAGCAATTATTTGATAAATGAGAAAAAGCAGGACATCCGACAGGTTTGAGTCAAAGTGGATTAGGCGGTAAAAAGGCGCTTAATGTGATGAAAATTCGTGGAGAAAAGATCGAGGAAACCACGTCAGACATGGATAGACAACAGAGCGTCAACATGGAGGGATAGCTTGAATCTAGTGATCAACAAAATTGGCCAAAACTTTAAAGGTCTGACACAACTTGATTGGCTCCAATCAAGAGAAGAGAGGGGAGGCACAAAACTTGAATAATTGCAAGGAGGATGGTAATGACAAAGAAGAAGAATGACATGTCAAAGAGGATCCGTAGCGCTTCATGTGCGTCTCCATCGGGTGGTTAAACCTCATTTCCAACTCCACCACCTGCTCGTAGACCCGTGTGGAGGTGGAAGACGAAACACTAGAGGGGAAGCAAAAGGAGAGAGCAAATAGCGTTTGCTGCATCGGGAGAAAGAGGAAATGAGAGGGATGACAGAGAAATTACTTACAGTCAACATGTCATTACACTTGTATTCCTTCTCTCCATCCTCCTCTTTGGTGTAGAATTTGCGGAAGAAGTTGACTGTGATGACAGTGTAAAGGTAGATCACAACTGAGGTAAACATGACCGTCACCACGAGCTGAAACAGGCGAAGGTTGGTTACGTTAATGCCCATCCGAATCAGGGATTCACCGAAAGGTCCAGAAGGGTAAAAGCAGTAGACAGCCCCTCAACTGCTTTCAAGTTGAGTTTCCTTGCTGTAGGGACCCTCAGACTCGGCATTCCTTCCTATCAGCAGCTACCCACGAACCAAATTTTAAGGGTGTGTGGTGTCTCAACACGAATCCTCCAGGCTCATGGATCGAAGTCTGCCTCTCTCAATTAATAGAAGTATCAATCTCACTCCGTGACCACCGCTGTTACACTTCAAATGCTGAAGGCTCAGGCTCAGACATTTTACCATGGATTAGTTCCCTAATCACGTAGCCCGCAATTTTATCAACTTTGTACCTCAAGAACATCCGAATCCATGTCGGTCAAAGTCGCACCCGCATGGGTGGATTTGTATTACCATGTAAAGACCCAGTCACGTCGGAAATGGTAAACGAGTTTTGAGCAAATGCTTGCGTTAGCCTTAGGTTATCATCTTCTACATTCACATTCCCGTGGATGTGGCGCGACAGGCTTGGATATGGCACCACGTGGTCATTACACCTGGGGTTGTAGGTGTAAAATACACGGATGCACTCGCAATCACCATTTCCAAATAACTAGGGGCCAAAAGATCGCGGCTTCCGTTACATGCGACAGACAAAGCAAAACATAGTTGGGTTAGAATCTCGTGAACAGGTGCACTGGAAAGCTACGAAATGCCTTAACCAACTATGATTTTTTTAAACTGCAATTTAAGGTTTTAAAAGATAGATTTTCTCTTAAATAAATTCGTTTATGCCAATGACTACTTAAATGAAATAAGACTACCCAGCGTTAATTGTAAAGGCTATAAAGAGGGTGCATCCACAGTGGATTAGCAAAAATAGTTTGGTTTCAGTGTTGGTCACATATCGAAATGTTTAAGCCTGATAGTCAGTCCAAAATACGCCTCAAAACAGTTGGAATCTCACCAAACTAGTCACCTCATCATGATGATGGGGTCGGTGAAACAGGATGTCAGACACGACCTACACAAGACCACCACGTGATGCGCCAAGCTACCAGAATGTAATAAATTGTGACCTACCTGTTTTAGTTGTATGTAACCGGTTGTACAGTGGTGGCCAGTGTGTTGAATGAAATAGCCACATCCAGTGGGTGGCGTGAAAAGAAGAAGTAGTTTGCATTTCCCAGCAGAGAGACAATAAAGTTGACCATAAGTTATAGAAACGACTAAATAGATAGAAAATGTGTGAGCATTGTCTCCTTTGCGCAGACCGACTTTGGAATCACTGGCAACCCACACTATCTGTGAAGATGACACCCAACTTCCAAAGCAGGTATTGTAGATCCATCTCCCGAAGCCAC
>LWMK02000318.1:0-87887 GCA_001693075.2 Taenia saginata | reverse complement strand
AGGAAAAGCAAGATTACTAGAGCATTAAGGTATGCAATACGACAAAATCGTTTTTATTAAGTTGACTTTCATTAAAAATATAACCCTACTCAAAACCACCTTTATTGAGAACCTCTGCTTTCGAAGATGAAGATACTTTAACCTATTTTAGTATGTTTAAATAGGTAGTTACTTTGCTTAGACGTCATATCATTATTTTAAGCTTGCGTTTGCACCCATGAATAGCTGACACACCGACCAAAGACTAACCACACCACGAGCAAACACATCACTGACAAACCTCCTCGTCAGTTCAAGTAACTCTAAAATCACGTCTTTTGGTAGCTACTCTTGCTAGATTGCCATGCGACTACAAGCCAAGCACTCTGACCTCCACTACCTTGAAAATAAGGGGTAAGGTAGCCTATTGGATTCGCACGTAATAGGCAGCAGCCATTCAAGGAGACAGTAAAAGATATGCACAAAATTGAATACAAGGCGAAGGGAAGGGGCAAGCAGTTAATAGTTGCAATCTAGTCAGGGTGAATTAAAGAGTCTCAGCGGTTTTAGCAGAGGCGATGTAGGGACCTGGACCGATCTTTAGGTTGGCAATGTGCTTATTGTAATATTTGCTGACGGTGATAAACTTCGTCAACAGTACATACTGTTGTGAATGTGAGCATGATGAGCGTCTGTTGACGCAAGGTAGAGTCACTCTAATGTTGCAGTTAGCCCGTGTGGTAAGATGGAGCGTAGAAAAGACTGATATCCACCTGCACTTCCCGCCTTATCATTTGAGAGGCATTTCAGTGACAGTGAATTCATTTGCTGGCTAATAGGGAAGAGGAGAGAAGGTAGAGACAGAGGAAGCGAAAGCGAAATGAGTGATGAGGGAATAATTAGATGCCATTCTGCGTTTTTGTTAAATCGTATGGATTTCATCCCATCTGCCGGTACTCCTACATCTTCCTCACCTATTGTTGCGCTCAGCCACGTGCAAGCGTCCTTTTACATTCGAGCTTGCTAAGTGTAAGAACTCTTTGCTTGGTTCCGTTTGGCTAGGTGCCATTTTGAAAGCATTTACCCAACGATTTTAAGTTACTTGAGCTTTAGTTGGCATTCGTACAACATCAAGAGCTGTTGAAAGCGTTGAATGGAGTCTGCTTAGTCTCCTAAGAAAGGGGTAAGTCATTTCAACCCTACTTACTGCCTGTATCGCACTGCCATTTCTTGCCATCGCAAGTACTTAGAGCCTAATCAACCTACTAAAAATGCTTTCATGCACTAATTTACTGGATGTATGCCTCCCCTTACAGGATATCTGAATTCAATTTCTAGATTTCAACGGAAAACGCAACAACATTCCCTATCAATAAACGCTATTGAAATACAAGCAAGTGCTTAGAAAGAATTTAGTCAAGGTTGCTTTTCTATCGCACCAAGTCGTGAGCAATGATTCGCGTAAAGGTGTGCCTAGAATACCGCAAGGCATTGTTAGACGATGAATAATGTGAGCCATACCTACAGTGAGCTAAGGTGACCCATTTTTAGATTCGAATGTGATAGTTAAGACGAATAGAGGGAGAACATTAATGTTATATCCTATGATGGCAAAAATTTAACAAAATGCAATTAAAAATTTTTCATTTAATAGGAGCATATACATGTACGTCAAATAAAATCTACTACACAACTTTTAAAACAATTACAAGTGCAAAAGATTTTGTAGTTTTCAAGACAAAAGTCAACTGAATATCGTAAATTATATCGACTAAAAAAGTGTTTTAGCTGACCATTTCGTTCACCATTTTAAAGGTCATCACCGGTAACTGCGTCGATCTCGTTGACATGTCTGCTGCTATACTGCAACGCCCAAAATTGCCCCACCTACTGGGAATTAGTTAGCAAAATGACTTTGAGAAAGACGAATTTCACAAGATGTGTCGCGTCTGAATGCAGCACAATATCACTCATAGGCACTTTAACAATCGATTCGGAACCAAGATTTTGCCTTTGGGATCACTTTACACATGGAATAAGTAAGAATAAATTGCATTTATGGTTTTTTATCATATTATTTGTGCACAAATCAGCGGTAGTCATTTACTGGATATTTCAACTTACTATTTATTTCTAAGATTGAAAATGTAAAGTGAGGTAAAATTGCTCTATACGAGTTGCTGAAATGCATAAAAGTGTAAACTACGTTTAGAATACTAGTGAGTTTAAGTCACTTTACTGCCTGAGGGTTGTGGCTGGAAGCCATCTAGCCAAATCGAGGTAAGGGTTGAACCACAAACAAGCTGCGTACCGCATTCCACCGCCATAGAAAAGGTCTGAATGTTGTTGTTTTTAACTGGTGTCTTAGGTCAGTGTGTGCATGAGGCATCACACATGTAAAACAATGCATCTTAGCTTAAATGCGCAGTGCTTAAAGCCTCTTCTACGTCGATCTACAACTTGTTACGGCACCAAAAAGGAAAGATTGAGTAGCAAGTGCTGGCTTATTCCCGTTTTTGTGAAGTGTGATTCAATTGTAAGACGTTTCACAGTCAGGACTGGCCGCACAAACACAATCGCAATCCATCTTTCAACCGTAAGACGTTTCATAGCTAGGACTGGCTGCACAAACACAATCGCAATCCATTTGCTTGGTTTTACATGCAAGTACTCGGCTTCGCACTAAGCTCTTTCTTCCAGTGCTGGTACCTATGCAATTTCTCGTGTTCTACAATAAAACCATAGGTTTGCCCAATGCAATTTCTCGTGTTCTACAATAAAACCATAGATTTGCTTAATTGTCAATAAACCTAGTTTGGTAGAGGAAACTGAAATAACACAAGCACCTAGAGCTGCGCTCCGTTCCGTCTACTTCGGCCCAGAATTGATCAGAATTAAATCAAAGCAGCTTATTCCATTCAGTAATCACTTGCGGCAGTTCTCGTCTAAGTTGGCACACAAATGGAAATGCACGAATGCATGCACTTAAAAAATTCGCATTCATTTGTGACCAGAAATAGTTCAACTGTATAGTCAGTTGCATGCTTCGTCATATGAGTGCCTTCAGCAAGGACTTAGAGCGAAACTATTCTCTCGCCCTTGTGATTGCAAATTGATCAGAAATGAAACTCAGAATCCCACTCCCTTCTATAATTGTTTGCGGAGTTTCTCGTTACAAGAGCTGGCAATTTTGGTGCATCTAATAAGTAAAGAACTTAATTTGGCAAAAAAGCAGCGACAGCACAAATATCTGCAATTTTGTTCCAGAATTGATTATCATTGAGACTTAGTAGCAGGGTGTCTTCTGTAACTGTTTGCGACATTTCTCATTTCGCAATGAGGCGATTCAGGCACTGTCGAATTGTAGTGATTCAATTTTGTCAAAGAAATCAAAGAGAGCAAGGATATAAGGCTCTGTTCGTTTATATATTTATCAATGAAATATTAACCAGAATCTAGAATCAGCATCTTGTTCCCTCCCACAAAATATTGGGGCAGTTCTCGTTTTCAAATCGGACAAGGTGGATGTGGCCAATGTGTGTGTTGTTCATTCTGTCAAGAAAAGCTGAGACGCTATGCGTTTAGAGGTGCGATCTTTGCTATCCTTTCTAATGGGATATTGCACAGATCTTCAGTTTAGTGCCTTAGTTACGTCTGTAAACTCTTGTGGCATTTCTCGTGATGAAACCTGTCAACGCAATTGTGGCCAAAGCGGATATTGTCTATAGAGAAAACGAAGACTGCGAGAGTACGGTGACAAAGAAAAGTGTGAAAAAGAGGAAAGGCTTGTGCACTAATAGCAAAGTTGAAATGAATCTGATTTGATAAGTGACGATGCGGATGCATGGGGACATAGGGCAAAGGAGGCAAAGTGGATTAGGTTAAATCAGTTAACACATTTTTAAAAACGAATTGATTGCATGAAGATGGCATTATGTAGACCACCTGCTTTCGTCNGTCAAAAAGAGGAAAGGTTTGTGCACCTATGGCAAAGCTGAGATGAATCTGATTTGATAAGTGACCATGCGGATGCATGAGGCATAGGACAAAGGAAGCAAAGTGGATTAGGCTCAATCAGTGGGTACATTTTTAAAAACGAATTGATTGCATGAAGATGGCGTTATGTAGACCATATACTTTCGCCACAAAGCTTTTGCTTTCTCTTCCTTCCTACCCGCGATCAATCCGTGTACCACTCTCATCGCTTTATTTCAATATCGTCGCATCTGATATCCAGTGTGCCACTCAAAATCACAAGATCACCCACAAAGTGTACTACTCATGGCTTAGACCAGACGACACTGTGGGGCACCACGTGACACGGGCTACTAATCGATTCACACGTGTTAGATTTGAATTGGTCCCTCACAAAACAAACAGTTAGATGCGCTGTCCTACAAGCTGTGTAGTCTTTCAGTACTTATTTTGGTTCGCAATGTTGCTGTAACCATTCGGTTATTTGTCGGTGCCTCTGTTCTGCTTCAGTTTCTCCTTGCCTGCAGTCGTCGCCTCTCTATCCATCTCCCGTCGCTCCCAGCTTCCTAACACATGGTTTCAAAGCTGTTGGAGGGCAAAAGCAGATTTATATTGTAGAAATTATGGGTAAGTTATGCTACGAGACCCTCCCCCGGTGATAACCTTCCTCCTCTTGCTTCATTTGCGTGTGTCATTCGCATAATATCAAACATGATGTCCGGTGTAAATGACATTGAAATTTAAATCCATGATTGGCCTCTTTGAGTGTGCCATTCGAAAACGTTCAAATTCCTTTCATTAAGCCAATTTCTTCACATTTTACTCAGTTGCATGGCCAGGTGAGTAGGTGGGAAATTAGTCTAGTAGTAAATGAAAGGTGGCAGGAATAAGTGAAGAATGCTGCACCACATCTCTGTGAGGAGATGTTCAAATGTGCATATTACGAGTCCTATTTTCTCCTTTTAACCTTCCTCCTCATATTACCACGAATTCGCAAACCCATCGCCTCTGTCTCAACTATTTCTTTGTCTCTTTTAGCTAAACGTTCATGTTCTTTGCTCACACCGAAGTGGCGCCTGGGTCGCTATTGCCTTTGGATTAAATTAGTGATGGGCTACCTTGAATGCCAACGTATAAGACTCCTGTGAGAATGAGATATGCGCGATAGATATGAACCGTTTCGAGTCTCCTCGGAAGGCGCGTTCAACCGGAAGTTGGAATAAGCATCACGAAACACGGTAATCGGGGTTGCCACTAGTTTGTGAAAACCTCTGTTAACTAAATTGGAGATTAAACGCTGATGCTAGGATCTTTTAATTGGTATTATGAGTTTGGGCTTACAGTTTAAAGTAAATTGATAAGAGGAGGAAAAATAAAAGGCAATTTTTGTTGGTAGTAGGATTTTGCAGGCAAATGGGGCTATCAGATTCAATTCAGTTAATGTGCAAGCAAGAGTCCCCTTGCTTCATTTCTTTCAGTGGTGGAAGCCGTTTGCATTTGCCCAATTTTTCTAGGAAACAGGAATTCGCTTTTGGGAGAGATGGCCAAAGTTTCAAAGCATGAGGATCACTCATTTTATTGTACTTTCGAATGTGTTAGCCTAATATTTCCCGTTCATTCACACACACGTGGAGGTCGCAGGTGGGATGTCTTCCCATTTCCATTCAGCAAGATGATTTCCGCTTGTATGCCCCAACGGTAAGTCACCAGGTTGTGCTTCTCGTCACACGAGGTGAGGCGAAACCAAAGAAAATGAATGTATTTGGAAAGAGTACAGTTGGCTGCTGGCGTAGTGAACTTCACTGCATGAACCCACATCGTTGCTGAGACGATATTTTCACTCCTCTCCTGAATTCTGTTGAAGTGTACTCGAATTAAGACTATAAAATGGGCTCCATCACAGCAACTAGCAGTGAGAGAGGACGGAAGTGAGAGATGGGGGCGCTGAATTCGGTATGGATGAATGTGCTGGTGGATTGTGACATGACTCACCGCCTCGGGGTATCGACAAGCAATTGAGAATGCTTGTGCCAAATGGAAGCGAAGATCTGCTTTTTAGGTCACAGTGCGGTAGTTGCTCTCCATGCTGATGTGCTTCGCTTGAAATAGCAAGAGGTGTGTCAGAATACCAATGAAGGTGGATGATGTCTCTGTCATGATGCACTGTAGTATCGCGAGATACCAACAACGTTTGTATACACTTTCATTTGCGGCAAGCATTCACGATTGTTTGACATTGTCTCGAGGCAGTCGGGAAAAAGCATGATGGGTTGCCAACACATTCCTGTGCACCGAACACAGTCCCTCCACTCCTCTCTTCTGTCCACTTTCGTTCTGACAGTATGCGCCTTTCGATGAGACTCGAGACAGCCAACTTACTTGTTTCCAGGCATCATTCCGGCTGGTCTAGCACAAACATGTCTTTTTCATAATGAAGTATAATCTGCTACAAGTGTTTCATCGCACTGGGTGTCGACAGCACTGTGGGAGGCTGAATTGCTTTGCTGACTCTGTCTAACCACAATTAGCTAAAATTAATGCTTGCATGTTCACAGTCGCTGTATCTATGAGTCGCCCAAAGCCATTTGGTATTTTTGGCGAATGAATGCTTCTCTTCTCTGCGAGAATTCAACAAACTGCTTCCAGTCTTCTCTTAAACGCTGGAAATTTCTATTCATGGAATAAATGTACATTGGTACAGCTTGGAACAATTTTGTGCTTTTACTGAAGCATGAGACGAATTGTCCGGCATCGTGCTTGTTGCGCGGTGAAGCATCCATTTTGGGGATCAATTTGAGCCGTATTAGGTGGAAAGTTGTGTGTGCTTTTCCTACGGTGTTTTAATCGTGCGTCAGGAACGTGCATCCGCAACTGATACAGACGCCTTACAAAATAGACCAGTCGTAGCACAAATAAATGATGGTGCAGTGTGTGCCACATTAGCAAAAACGTTCTAAATATCGTCTGTTTAATCCACAGACAAGGCAGATACTGACAAAACTTCTTATAGGGGTGCAGCTGCAGAATATCATTAACGTGTTGATCTCTTAAGTGATTATTTGCATTAAGGACGTTAGCGCAAACAGTTCTTTAAGAGCTACCCGAATTCTTAAATTTAACAATCACTGTGAGAAGAACTGTGTGAGAATTTATTACTCTTAGGTGGCACATGAACTGCGACACTGATATGAGATGAAATGATAGGGAGGGAGGCCATTACACTAGCAAAGACGGAATGCATTCCCAGGATCGTCTGTATAAGCTGTGTTGCACGGCCTGCTTGTTTGTCTACACATCCGCACATAATTTTAATGTCGACGATTCTGATTTGCCAAATTCGCGCATTATTATCTTTTGTACTAACTAACACCTAATTTACTCGAAAGAGACGTCTTTTGATAAATAAGTCCTGTGGAGGTTACAAGTTCAGACAAAGTGTTATCGACAGCATCTGTATCAATGGAACTTGCTGTTTCTCGAAGCAAATTTGAAAGTTGTACTTTGGCATCAAGAAAGTGATATTAGTTCAACTTATTAAAGTTTAACTGTGATCTGGCTTTGTAGTGAAGAGGCATTAATAAATTCAACCGATTTGATCCCGCCTTGCCAGCACTGACCAAAACCGAAGAGTTGGGATATCCCGCTGTGCTAAGAGAAATTTATTTAAAAGCATTGCATCGCGCAGCCAAGTCAACTGCACAAAGTGGCGAATAACCGCATTATCATAAAGGGGAATAGAACATGTCGGTCGGCCATTTTATCTAGTCTCACTATATTTGTATAATACAGCAAATCTATCTGAATCTGGCTATAGCAGAAGATGAGTGATGGAAAGGAGAAGAGCAATTAGCTCTTGTGTGTGCATGCGTGGACAGGCCCGCTACGCTGGAATATTATCGCAATAGTCAAAGGACTTGAAAGTTGCAGTCCATCAGATTCGCCTGCGCAAGTAACAACATTAAATTGGCAACTCTCCCTATGCAATTAACGACATAACCATGGAGAATTAATAGATTTTTGAAAATGGAAAACTAATGGTCTTGAAAGTTTTCAACAGAATAATATGTGCGCAAGTATTTTGGCATAGGCATTGCTTTGCCTACAGTGCTTGCGTCACACCCAAGAGCACTACTAATAAAACGGCTCTACTTGCACTTGGGTCGTAGAATGCTTTGTGAGAAAATTGGGCATCGAGGCAGACAGCATGGTAGGAAATGCTGCATGAACTATGATGGCAACATCTACACTTTCGTCTTCCAAATTTGCGGGGAGAAGTTTGAACGGAATGATCACTGGGGTGGCAGATCTTGTAAAATCTGCTTCTAGTGACGTGGCAGTGGCTAAAATCAAACACTTGTTTTGTTTGAGTCGACTGGCATCTTCCCCTCATCCACTTGGCTCTGTCGCTATTATAGCTTTTAAAGAATTGCTTGCACCAACGCCCTCGATGCCACTATGCACTTAGAAGACTGAGGTTTAATGGTGTTCTTAAACTGCATCATTTAGAGATGGCTTTGCCAAATTCTGCGGTGTCTCTTATGTGATTTTGCTGGATGAGTTTGTACCTGTGACTGCGGATGCCCCCTAGCTCCTTCTGACTGATGCTACGATTCTGGGTTTCTAAACTAGGGGCAACGGAAGTAGGATGGAAAATAGAAAAGAGATTTCTGCAGTTAGAAAGGCTATTTAGCAAAGTGGGTTTTGTGTCCGCCTCGGAGAATGTCATCACTAACTCAGCACGTAAGCGCGTAAGAGTTCATCGGATTCACTTCATTACGGAGTAAATGTCTTTTGCTTGTGACCCAATTTACCAAGCAACTCGCATTCAATTTCATGCAAAGGGGTAGAATTCTGATTTGTGGAAGTCACGTGTTTTGTTTTGCTTTCAATAAACGCCATCCTTTGCAATGCATTTGAAGCCCATAAATAAGCCAGATAGAATGTCTTTTAATCTTGACTTTAGTAAGACGAAATTTATTTTCAGAACCCCATGAAAGCGATACCAGGTTATGCACTTCTTAGCATGAGAAATCTAAATAAGAAAAAGATGGATGAAGGGGCTAGGCAGCACTGAAGATGATGATTGGGGTTAGAGGGAGGACTGTCAGACGTTGGTATGAGCCCATATCGACAATGGAGCGGTGTTTTGTCCCTCTTGTGACTTCTATTAAAGTGTGCTTGAACTGGGACTATAAAGTGGGCCGCAGCACAACGGCCATGAGTGAGAAGCGAAATGGAGAGGACGCGTTCGATGTGGATGAGTATGTTGGTAACTTTAAAAGCGATTCTCTAGTTGCCTCAAGGCATCTGACAAACGATTTCGAATGCTTGAGTTGGTTCCAATGCGCTAGTAGCTCTCCAATTTTATAGGCTTCATAGAAAGAGCAAGATCTGTGCCAGAATGCCATTGAAGACGGATGATTGTTTCGGTAGCAATGCAGTTTGTTATTAAAGGGAATCAACAATGCTCGTAATTAAGGCTCTGTACCTTTGGTGACATGCTCTCCTGTTTGCGCTACGTTCCATGAGGCAAGGACAAGATGCTACATCTTTGGTGGACTGATCCAGTTTCGGTCATCTTCCTTACGATGCAATTAATCTTGACGTACCTTACTTCCTTCGAGCCCAATCACACCTGCTCCGTTTTAGTTCGTGCATCATTTACTTTGGCTAAAATTGTGTGCTGCAATTCGGTATTGTTATCGCCTCCGCATTCTTATCCATCTCTAAGCTACCACCCCATTCGATCCGATATGACAAGAGGATTCTCTACCTCAGGAATTCACTTACGATGCGCTAATCATAAGCCCGTGATCAATTTACAATTTTCTAACTCAATCTCTTGTACAGTAATGATGGAATCCTCACTTACTACGGGAAGAGCCCGTCTTATCCGAGCTTGAGAGCGCCATTCTATTCTGCTATCAGGTAAAGAAGGTTCAAAGAAACAAATGGTTGCAAACGAGTGTATGTGAATTAGATATAAAAGATTGCAGAAACACCTAAGACATAGATTGTAGATGGTCTCCCAAGTCTTACGAATTGCGAGTTTCGAAATCCACCTGAGTCATTTTTTTTACCCAATACCTCAATTCGTACGCTATTCTCTTTCATCCGTGCGCTTTCTAGAAGTTAAACCGGTGCCTGCAACATCCTTCTTGCCAAAACTGCAACCAGGAATTCATGGTTGATTAAATCTACATCCCACACAAATGAGGGTATTTTTACTTCTTGGAACATCTGAGTGGTTCATGCGAAGTGCCAGTTGATGAGAATGAAATAACGCTTGGCTTTGACTTCCTTGGGACGAGGTAATAATTTTACATTCCACTTTTACTAAGGAAGAGTGTAAATGACAGAGACGAGATAAATGCACTGTAGAGTGGCTTACAAGAAAGCTGGAACTAATTGAAACAGACGAAATGAAGCCTTGATTGCGGGACCCACAGAAAGGACCAAGATGATGCTTTCACTGTAACAACAGGAATTCAGCACAGCGGAAGGAAAGGTTTCTCGTGATTTGTTTTGTCATAGGAAAAGCGAACGAGACTGAGTTGACCAAACCTGTGCACGAGAACTTTGTCATGCCTCCTGGACGAAACTGCAAGTCGCCGAGCATATCTCAAGACGAACAAAGCCTTGCACGCAAACGGATTTAACTCCTTTCAATACCAAATAGCATGACCGTGAGACAATTCTCAGCTTTTCATCCAATCCAGTGCAAATAGATGTCCTGGAAAAGGTGGCCTAGTAACCAATAAAACACAATGCTGGACGACTTGTATTAGGCAAGAATGAACTTGCAAATTAGCTCTAGACAATGCCAATGCTCTTTTATTTGATTGATAGACTTTTATAAGGTCCAATTAGAAGGCTTTCAGTAATTAGGCAAAGTCACTTAAGTAGGAAAAGCATTTTTGTCTGCAAAATGCTAGGCAGAGCGTCTATGTCAACTAACTCTCTATTTTGCCATTCATTGGAAAGCAGCCATATTGTGCTGCATTGGTTGGATGAAGCAGATCTAGTGCCAGGGCCACAATGCCTTGGAAGAATGGAGATGAGAACACACCCCTGCACTAGGAAAGTATGAAGATTGGTATCATGCCCACCATCACAGTGAAGGCGTGTAGGCAGGGAATGCATTGAGTGTCTGGCAGCCGTACAATAGCGTCTAGGCCGGTCCCTTCCTACATTCCTCTTTTATCCTACTAGAACAATGAATAGCGAAAGGTTGTCTCCTCGTCATGGGAAAACCACACGTCAGTAACATCAAGCCTAAGTTTTAGGACCAAGTTCGTCATCATGGAAGGTATGCAAGAAAAGTCGGCTTTGGTTTCTGTAATTCACATTTCAAATGAAAACCTTCCAAAGTTTTACAAGTTAATTTGACTGCAAAGAGAAGGTGGTAATTTGTTTAGCTTGTAGAGACAAACATCAGATTTGTTAATCTTTCAAAAAATGAGGTAGCACCTTCCGTCACTTTACAGGAAATAATGCTGCGAAAAAGACAAACGGTTTCTTACTTGGCCTATTCTTGAAGGCAATTACTTGAAATGAAAAATGACTCGGTTGTCAGCTTTGGTTTTACTCTGAAATCCTCATTCGTCCTTTTGGGCATAAGACGCCTAAACAAATAGGGCGCGCCTTTCTGTCTTTATTCAGAGAGTGCGTGTGTGTCTTGCTCATGTCACCCAATATAGGCTCTGATTGACAAAACCATGTGCCAGCATATTGCGCTTGAGGCGCCAGCCAGATTAGCTTAGCATTAGTTGCCAGCCTTTGCATGTAAACGTATTAGTATTTAAACGCATTCACACCGTTGCATTTATAAAACAAGCGGACTTGACCGGACACCACTGCTTCCCATATTACATAATTTTTGCAGAATTTATAGCCTATCAACTTCTGAAATGTTTGAGGTCACAATAGAAATCAAAGCAAATGACGTTTTGATCCATAAAACACTGATTTAGCTATTAAATGCATACGTTGGACTCAGGAGGCATAACTCGATTAGGGACAAGGTACCTTGTAGCGTACAGTGCCTTCCTATGTGTAAGTCTGTCCATTTTCCACCAACAGAAATGTAATTAATGAATAACAAATGCTATAAGTGAGCAGTATGCAAGATGCCCAAATGTGCAGGCTTCAAAGCTGTTGATTTCTGAGGTTAAACAAAGTTTTAATGGCGAAATGCAGCATTTACCTTCACTTCGTCAACAAGTCGTTTTGATTAGTGCAGACGCTGCCGGTAGCAATTATTCCTCGGAAATTCAGCTTCTCATAGGATTTCGTTTTACCAATAGACATCTATCTTGAGTGCATTTGGCTTTGGTCAGTGTAGAAGATAATATTGAGCAAAATTTGGGCAAATCAGAATTGCCAACAATGTAAATGGGTGAGGCTGTGCAAATAAACAGGTAGTCTATGCTATTCGGAAAAGAATGTACTTCGTTTCACATGGTTGCCTCCTTACTAATGAAATGAGAGCAATAACTTTACAGGCGCTGGATCTCAAGGCGTCTATCTAATTTAAGCAAGCAATTCAATGTCTCTCGCTTGCTTAGACGCCACATACCTGCAAAAAAGTGCTCAACCTTTCACACCTGTGGTAAAAGTGGCAAAATCATTAAGACTGATGGTAACTTGTGAGTGAACAACGTGAATCTTTTGCGATTTCCTTGAAGCAGATAACTTTTAGGACACGACTACGCAAATCTACAAGCTCTCTGTGCTCAAAACAAGTAAGGAACGCAACAAATTCCTCTACCTTAGTAAGACGCTAAGTAACGGACTATTTTGCAGCATGCACAATCGCAATTCTGATGCCTGCCTGTGGCACGGTTTGCTGTGATGAGTGTTGGCTCATTCTTTAAACCCTTCATCCCGTCTGCATGGTTTTGCTCCTGCCTGTATAAAATGAAGGCGTGTTTCACCGGAAGGTGGAATAAGCATTACGAGGCACGGTGATGGGGCTTACCATTAGTTCGTGTACACATCCTTTGACTAAATTGGAGAGCAAACTCTGATGCTGGGAACATCTGATCGACACTATGACCCAGAGCTTCCAATTCAAGGTAAATTGATAAACAGCAGAAAAGTGAAAATGGTTTTTGCTGTCAGTTAGGTTTTGCCGGCAAACGGGGCTGCAAGCTTTAACTCAGCCAATAGGCAAGCAAGAGTGGCCTTGTTTCATTCATTATCGGGGTGAAAGCAGTTTACATTTGCCCACTTATTAGGAAATAGCACTCGATCTTAGAGAAAAGGGTCACAGTTTTGAAGCGTGATGATCACTTTTTTCATTATAATTTTGAATGCGCCAGCCCCACATCTTCCTTTCATTCTCACACATGGAGATCGCAAGTGAGATGGCTTCTTGTTTCCATTTGGCAAGACGACTTGCGCTTGGGGGGTCCAATGGTAAGTCGCCAGACTTTTCGTCTCGTCACATGAGGTGAGGCGATGTCGAAGGGGGCATAGCTGACTTCACTGTATGAGCCCACATCGTTGCTGAGACGATATTTTCACTCCTCTCGTGAGCTCTGCTAAAGTGTACTCGAACCAAGACCATAAAATGGGCTCAATCACAGCAGCTAGCAGTAAGAGAGCACGGAAGGGAGGAACTGAGAAGCTACAATTCTGCGTGGATGAATGTGTTGGTGGATTCTGATGCGATTGTTCGCCTCGAGACATTGACAAACAGTTGAGAATGCTTATGCCAAATGAAAGTGAAGATCTACNTTCGCCTCGAGACATTGACAAACAGTTGCGAATGCTTATGCCAAATAAAAGCGAAGATCTACTTTTTGGATCAAAGTGCGTCAGTTGCTATCCATTCTGATATGCTTCATTTAAATTAGCAAGAGGTGTGCCAGAATAATAATGAAGGTGGACGATAGCTCCGTTGTGATACAGTTTGATATCGCGGGATGTCAACAGCGTTCGTATGCAGGACTCTGCTCCTTTAGCAATATGCTCTGTNTAGCTCCGTTTTGATACAGTTTGATATCGCGGGATGTCAACAGCGTTCGTATGCAGGACTCTGCTCCTTTAGCAATATGCTCTGTGATTTGCCCTGCTATCCGAGGGGCGTGGCCNTGATACAGTTTGATATCGCGGGATGTCAACAGCGTTCGTATGCAGGACTCTGCTCCTTTAGCAATATGCTCTGTGATTTGCGCTGCTGTCCGAGGGGCGTGGCCAAGGTATTATCGCCATGGTCGGTTGATCCCTTCTTGGCAGTTACCCTTACGTCGAAATGAATCTTAAACAATTTTCCTTTCCCTGCTCCCAATCCCTCCTGCTTGAATTTGCGTGCTCTATTTTGGAAGCCGCATTTTCGTCTGTCTGAACTAAATCCAGTTTTATCATAAGCTACTTTGCCTGGATGACAAAGCGAAATTCAGGATTGTTTCCGCTTTCACATTCCTTACCCANACAAAGCGAAATTCAAGATTGTTTCCGCTTTCAAATTCCTTACCCACTTTTCAAACAGCATTGTGTCCTTACAGGCATTGGTGTTCACAAAAGCTTGTCACTGTCTCGAGGCAATCAGCAAATCGCATCAGAGCTTGCTAGCTTATTCATATGCATCGAATTCAGCCTCTTTATTTCACTCTGGTTAATTTACATTACTTGCCACTGCACTGAGCCAAATTTTATGCTCTTGCTTCAAGTGAAATTCAACTGGAGTCACGAGGGGAGTAAAATATTGCTTCGGCAACGATATGGATTCATGCAGTGATGCAAGCTCTGGAGACACCTGACTGTCTTCTGTCTCTTCTCTTCCTGAATTAAATAATGCTTTAGGTTCTGTCTGTTTATGCTATGAAATGTGCAATCTGAATGGATGAGAGTGCACCCCGTTTGCGATCGCTAATTGTGTCCAAAGCAATCTAATTATCAGGATACCACATAGCGAAGTTACAATAAGATGGAAGATCTCTAAGATCCATATTCCTGACCAATTATCTGCAAATGGAATATCTATTTTCTGGTTAGTTTGTCAATTAACTAATTGCTCATATCTCATTTCGCTCTATTATCGCCCATCCCTTTCCCATAGATCAGAAGCCCTGGGTCAAATTATTAATCGGAAGTTGCTAGGATTAAGGTTTCGCTATCAACTTTATTCTGTAAGGAAAGTTTTAGGAGTTGCACTGAGAGCGAGGATAACGCCGATCACCACACCTCGTAATGCTTACTCCAACTTCTGGCAGCATGCGCGTTTCGATGAGACTCGAGAGAGCTAATTTATTTACTTTCAGGGATCATCCTGGTTGGACTAGCGCAAATATGTCATATTTTACAATCAATTGAAATCTGCTACGGTTGTTTCATCGCACTGGGTGTTGATGACGCAGTGAGAAATTGAATTGCTTTGTTGACTCTCTCTGACCACAATTAGCGTGGATTGATTCTTGCATGCTTACAGTCGCTGTATCGATGAGTCTCTCAAAGCCATGCGTGCTTCTCTTGTCTGGGAGAATTCAATTAACTGCTGTTAGCAGTGGCAGAATGGTGCAGAAGGCAAACACGAATATAGGAGAAAGACATTTGCTGCTGAGGTGTAAAGAGACAAAAACCAAAGATGGGAGGAATAAGACATTGGGTTGCACAAATTGAGCTTAAGCAGTGGGATATTTTGCCTTAGTAGGGCTGACGTCCTGATTTTCATCCACGTTGCGTGGCCTTCTAACGCATTAATCAGAAATAAGCATCGCGGGTACTAGCTAGCAAGTCCCAATTTTGTAGATTTTGCATTGAATCGGTAGAAAAGGAGCACAGCTATATCACTAAGCTCACCATACATCGACCACCACCAGCCACGGGTCGCCAAGCTAAAGGGAAAGATTGTCAACGTAGGGATGCCTGAGTACATGCGTGAGTCGTTGGTTTAAGGTGGGAAGAAACACGCTTTCCAGAACGGAGACGGCATATTTATGGCATTGTCGTTTTAAGGTTATGCAATACCACATGGCACAAACATGCCGTCACCACCTAGAGCACTGACTTAAATCTATGATGACTTAAATGATATAATGAAGGCCACCACTTAAAGATATCTGGTCAATGAACCTCTAATTGGCATGAAGGAATTACGAAGTGATGATCAACCGACTACTTGAATGCTGAACTGGCATTGCGGTGAGGCAGGATGGTATGATGAGTGTTGTCCGCGCGCCATATCAACAGAAAGGAGTTATGTGTTGCATGAATAAGTGTCAAAGAAGCTACTTACTGGGCTAGGTGGTAGGAACCCAAAACCCGTTTGTGTTCTTGCTGCTTATAACGATTTTGACTGTTTCGCGCCACAGCTTACCTTCGATTCTAGACCCACCAGCAATGTTCATGATGCTGGTTGCGAAAGGTTTGAAGAGCTCCGATGGTCTGCACTACTGTGAACTGGCTATTCACGTGCCTCAACTCCAATTCAAGCAGACAGAAGCAGTCAAAGGGACGTCCTGACTTGCTTCACCGCAAAGAGATCAATATTTTTAAATCAACAGATCGATATCAACATCGCATTTTAAAAGAACCGGCGCGCAGTGTAGAATCCTTGGCCATAAAGACCAGATGCTTTCCGAGGTAATACGTAGTTTGAATAACTAAACACGATTATATTCGGTAAAGTGAGTGACCTGGTCGCTAATTGTAGATCACCAACGCTAGTCAGAGACTTTAATAATCTCAACTTCCTTGACGCTGCTCACCTTTTGGTTACTTGATTACAAACTCAGTAGGAATATATTCTCCTAGCTCTCCACGCAGTCAATTTTATGAGGTGGACGTGTCTTTAGGTTGAGAACAATGCGCAAAAATAAAATTTACTAGAGGTCGTGCATGCTTCTTGAAAATGAGTAGTGCGCATGCAGTGAGATTAATGAAGCTGCAAACATGGAAGGTGTTAAGTGAAGGCCTGGGAAACAAGTATTGGCGAATGCACACGAGCAAGGCGACAGTGAATTTACAAGCTATTATTTTTCTACACGCCTGTGCATCTAAATGCAAACATAATCTACACACAGTGTCTCTTCCGTGTTTCAAGGGGATTCGGCAAGCTGCCTATACTTACCCCTTTCGGATATGCACTCAGCTATGAGCTTTGCCAAGAAACATGGGCTTAATGCAAGAGGGCAATTTAACATCTCATTTTTTTCATCCGAGTCAATTTTACTCGTGAGGGTAGGTTTCTACACAAAGANGCGAATGCACACGAGCAAGGCGACAGTGAATTTACAAGCTATTATTTTTCTACACGCCTGTGCATCTAAATGCAAACATAATCTANAACCAAGTATTGGCGAATGCACACGAGCAAGGCAACAGTGAATTTACAAGCTATTATTTTTCTACACGCCTGTGCATCTAAATGCAAACATAATCGACACACAGTGTCTCTTCCGTGTTTCAAGGGGATTCGGCAAGCTGCCTATACTTACCCCTTTCGGATATGCACTCAGCTATGAGCTTTGCCAAGAAACATGGGCTTAATACAAGAGGGCAATTTAACATCTTAGTTTTTTCATCCGAGTCAATTTTACTCGTGAGGTTGGGTTTCTACACAAAGATTAGGAAGTAGTGACGAAAACATAAAAGTGCTGTAAAATATCAGGATGATCGCAGAGCAAGGCGCAAGGGTAGGCTGTGGAAAGAAACACGCTTTTTAGAACGGAGATGGCATATTTATGGCATTGTCTTTTTAAGGCTGTGCAATACCACATGGCACCAACATGTCATCACCACTACGAACATTAAAACAGTTTGTTTTCCCAGCGTTCCAAAAGCAAATAGTAGGGACTGCGTTATTCGCACGAAATTCAATCGTTTACGGATCTTATAGGCACTTACTACACCATTGCGTGATAGCGGTTTATCAGAATAAAGGAAGAAAGATGCCCAAGAGCTACTTGAAAGGCAGAAATATTAGGCATGAGTGCAAGATGCGAAAAAAGTAGGTGTCAAAAGAATGCTAGTAACAATAAGTACGCCAAATGGGAATGTAAAAAAAGTGGAAAGGTTAAAATAAGTATGAGTCAGTGTATGTGATAGAGTACAAAGTGTCACTAAAAGAGAGAAACAAAATTCACTTTTAGGCTCATCCCAAATTATCATACTAAATTCAGTGTGGACACCACAACACAGCCATTTTCTTGACTAAATCTTCGTGAGGGAATTTGGTTTAGAGTTTTGAACTCAAGGATTTGAAGATAACATAAAAGATAGGAGTCGAAATATGTGAGAAACGCATGACACTAATTCAGACTAAGTGGCGCTTTAGTAAGTGCAGCTAGTACAGTCTTGACGGGATAGAAGAATAAATAGAGAAATGATATTTAGAAGCAGACACGCTGCCAGCCACTCTATAGGCGACCAACATACACTTCATTAAATCACCAACACCACGTGCCGTTTTTACCTTCCTTTTTTATTGGCAGCTTTCAAATAGAATATTTTGTTGGGCGTTCCACATAAGAATACGTCATAACTTGGGAACTGATACCAATATTGTGAAATGTATGCACATCAGTGATTCTACTAACAGCTAGATGCCTAAAAATGCAATAATAAGCTACTATTCTATCATCACTAGTTCTATTTAAGCCGTGACTTTAACTGATGCGTTTTGTGTCAACCAATTTCATGACAAAGCTGCGTTTTTAGTGTTATTGGTTGCTCACGCTTGGAACGTCGATTTCTCTCAACGTATTCCTGCCTTCCCCTTTTTTGTGACCAAATGATCTTTTCAAATGGAATTAAGTGCAGCTCAAGATTCGTGGATGTTTGCAGTCAAATAGTTTACATCATTAGTGGCAAATGCAGTCTACCCGCATTGGCTGTTACTGCACCGGCGGGTATTTTGGTTATAAGTTACTACCAACAACGCACAAGTAGAGGCGGCGATTTCGAAGGAACTAGGCAAGGGGTTCAGTAGCCTCGAAGAGACTTCTGTGGCGCAAAACCAATCAGGTTTAAAGCTAACCAAAATCTGTGTTTATCGGCGTTAGTTTACACCCAGTCGTTCAAATAGCCGACCAAACTAAGTAGCTCAGTTCTGCTCACTTTGGTTTTGATTTTCAATAGCATTTCAGATCAACAACACCTTTATTCAATGCGCTAATAATCCTTGAGGTGGTGCGGCAGCCCCACCAACCATTGCCATAATCGCTATAATTTGGTGGCGAAGGAAATGCAGGCAAATCATTCATACATACCTACCAGGAGGTAGCGAACGATTTGCTTCGTTTAGCTGGCAAATATTGAAGAGGTGTATGTTTTTATAAGGCCATTGCAATTGTTCTTTAACTGGTTTGTCCCTTACGGCGTGTCGCAGTAATAGGGGCTGTAAAACCTGCCTGTTCCACTAGCTCCCAACCTCACTAGTAATCGAAATCCACACATGATGAGTCGCTTGTAAATAATCTCCATTAGGAACTTCATTTTCATGTAAACAAACTCCGATTGCAGTCACGTACCAACAAGCATAATTATTACGATGTCAGTTTCACAATACTTTGCCCTTCCCTTTTATAAAAGCACTTGTGAACATCGACTTAGTTTAAAAGGTGGTGACTGCGCAAATAAGAATTTATATAAAATCACCGATAAATAACGCAGAAAAGCACGGCAAAATTAATTTTGTAGAACGGAAGGTGGACAGACAGGTCTATAGCGGGAAAAATTATGATAAAATATGGACATTCAGTTAGAGGTGAGAGTTGATCAAATCAGATCATGACTTTGGCGCTCTCCGCGTGGAGGAATTGATTCACCACAAACCGAATGCAGGATGAGGTCAGATGTGCACTGGCTGCGATCCTGTTCACGTACATCGACCAATCGCACTAAACACGAATTAAATTAGGATCGCGGCACTAGAAATTTTTGTGCATTAACAAGTAAAAAATTGTTGGAGGCTGCCATCACCTTCAAAGTATACACTAAGCTCTGTACGAATCTTTTACGAATTTGCGCCTTTAGGTTGCCTTCGGTATCTTCTCTACCTGTCGCTAAAATCCATCCTACTTTTGGGCTGACAAACCTCATTTGCTTATTAAATTTTCTGTATATTAGCAAAAGGGCCATAATAAACCTGTAACTAAACATCAAAATGTGCGTTTAAGTTTTATGCTCTGCACGTGAATTATGTGCAGCAAAATTTATGGGTACGCATGAGGAAACGGTGAAGTAAGGAACTAAAACCACACGCACCCTGTGTCACATTGCGCACTCGAAAATCCCCTCCAGCTCATAAAGCACCTATATTAGTGTGCGCCTCGCCAGAGCAAAGTGCCAATGAGTTTTGAGGCGCAAACTTTTTGTGCAGCGGCTCTATAATTAATCCATTTAGACAGGTAGCCACCAAAGTGTTCTGATATTCAACAATTTCAAAAAGACACCTACATGCTATTCAATTTATGTTTGACTATTTCATGCTCAATCTTAAAATGTTGAGCTTTTGTTGGAGCCGGTATCACGGTCAACAATACACCTGGCCTAACTTCAAGTCAACTGAAGTGAATGATATCAAGGTCAACTTTGTTGATTGGATCATGGGCATTTAAGCATACAAATCGAGGTAAAACTTTGTAAACTGAAATACGACCATGCAGAAGTCCTTACTTGGATAGTCGCGGCAACAGTGAGACCCCTCATGACAGATGCTCTTGACAGAGCATAATAGCGAGGAAGCCATTTGACATCTCTATATACTATACTAAAGGCAGCCGTAATGACTCGTTACTGAAGAGCAAACCATCACATAGGCTTGGTAACAATAAAGATCATGAGTTGTGGATGGAAAGCAATTTGTAGCAAAAATGGACGATTAAGACGTTATTAAAATCCATTCTAGGACGGTGAATAATCATAACAATTTTTGAAGACGTAAATGCAAATGGTGTATAATAGCTTGACTCTCCCGTTCTCTTTCATTTACTGGTGGTTTTAGGTCCATTTATGGCATCCACTTCGTTCTGTACTATGTCTCAGATCATTTTGCTATTTATGGGTCTTGCAGCTAGTCGTTTTACAATGGAAATGTATTCCAACACCATGTCTTTACACTTTGTCCTGGATTGCTAATTGATCCCGGCTATGCCTTTTATTCTCAATTTGCATGAGTTGTGGACACGGGACTATCGTTTGATCAGCTCATTCCCGTGACTTTGCGATGACTTTGGCACTCCAAGTCCAACTGAATTACGTGTTGAGTTACCTAGCCAAATTAAGTCACGTATTTAAAGTCGATAAAGTACGGCCAAAAGGCACTTTGGTTAACTCAGCAACTTACGTTAGTCTTTGGAATTTTTATTCAGTTCATATATCTATTGCCTCTATTACGCATTATCTGCACGCTTAAGGAGAACCAAAACTCTGATTAGTGGTCCAATGCAATGTCGTTTGACCTCGAAAATGCTTTCATACCTTGCTCATTGCTTGTAATCGCGTTACTCGGCTTCTGAATTGACCGCCATCACCAGCTTGGTCCGGGGATTCTATCATTGCAGGGTAATGTGTAGTATACTTTCACTTTATGTTTTCCATGCAATCCTTCATTCGATTTACTCGCATTAATTTTTGCAATCAATTTCAATGATTGTCCTCTTTAGCCCACCGTTTTGCATCTACACTTCTACGCTTTCAAGTTATTTTACCATTCCCTAAGTGCATTAAAATTTACTTAATGCATTCGACACCGTATATTTGTTGCACTTTACCAGTGCATTCCTGTTGGTTAGAAATTGTTCATATATAATTTTACTTCTTCCTTTTTTAATAATCTTCTTAAAGGTCGTTGGGCATCTGGCGGCACCGCGGGTGCCGTATAAGTCACCAGCCTGCTTGCCAAGACTCGAGTTGGTGGGACGGTGTGAGTTCCTGGTGGTAGTCTCGCTTCATTCTGTGTTCACGACTGCCTGTGACTTTACTTTGCATGAAACGATGCATCACGTTGTTTGTGTTTAATACTACAATACCTGCTGGATTTTAGTTGTTAAACCGCGTTGTAAAGAATTCTTTCTCCATTTGTGATAACCGTTGGACAAAAACTTTTCGCCTCAGGTCCCTTCAAGCACGTTCTGGTTTTCTGTCATCTCCTGTTTGTCAAGTGGGATTGAATCCTAGGTTTTTCTAATCTTTGCATGCCTCGATCGCTACACAGGAATGACTTTGGATTTGTTTTAGCATATCGGCCTGCCAGCAATGCACAGATGATGTGTGCCACTGGAAGGGTTGACACTGAACCCCGGTAAGGCCAAGACGAACTCGAGAATGTGGCCTTGATACCCCCTTGTGCTGGCCATGCATTTGATATTAATAGGATTTATTTGCGCTAAAAGTTGGAACTGTGGTAAGCATTTGGTACTCGTTCATTAGTATTAGCTAGTTGGCTATTATTGGATCCCTCAAGAGACGATTGGCTTCCTTTATGCGCTTAAATGCTAAGGTAAACGCAAGTGCTTTATAATGTGATCAACAGGTCATTTTGTTTTTTTTGACCGCAAAGCTGAATCGCATTCGTTTGTTGCCACGCAGTACTTTGGGCAATAAATCAAAGTTATTTTGGCAATTCGTTAGTTGATTTGCCCTTTTATGACAGTGGACTTGAAGCAATAAATGGCTAGCTTGTTAAGAGGAGTTTTGACCTTACCAAATGCTTGACACCCACTCATTATTTTCGCTAATAGGCATACGCTATGTGCCTTATTGTGCATTTCCTTTATCCTTATGTTCACCAGATTAAACATTGAGGAAGGAGCTTCAGTTCCTGCCAAATGTTTCTGTTTTGAGATGACATCTGGAGGCACAGAGTACAAATCTCGTCTTTGTTATGGCTTGGTATATTTCTCGGCTAAGATTGGATCACAATTAATGAGTTGGTTGTGCCTTTGCTGTGCAGCAATTGAAACACGCTTCTTGCTTCTTCGTTATACGTCTTAAGTGATAAGTTATAGAATAAGTTTAGTTTTTTCTTCCCCAAAGAATGAGAACTCCCTTGTCAAAGAAGGCATCTTAATGTATCGAATATTTTGGGGGATATCATTTTAGTATGTTTGAACCAACGGACCTTCACTTCTTTGCGGCAGAGACCAAAAGCCACTTTGCGAATCTACATAGCGCGGAATGTGTACGAATTTATGAGCTACCATCCTGGGCAATCCAAAGTATGAGAGTTAAATTCTGTGAGTTTACGCGACAGATTTTAAGGTAAAATCTTGTGTGCTGCAAAACAGCTGGTGCCAGCTCACTGGATCGCGTGACATTGTACCATTGCGGCCGAAAAATGAAGGTTTTACAAGCGAAATCATACAGGCTGCATCCGTGAATTTCAGCGTATTATGAGGCCATTGGCCTCAATCGTCAGCCACGCTGTAGCAGTAAAAGAGGAGTGTGAAAGAGTATGCAAGGACGAAGACGAGAGAACGAATAGGGGGCAAAAGAGTTACCTCTCGGCAATAATGGATCAGTGAGGTGGTTTTGAGCTAGTGGGTTGAAGTGAGATTATTCTGTTTCCCATTCGCAAGCAGTAAATTCTCCATTTGCTACATCGATTAGGTTATTTGTGGTTCTCGTGTTGTAAACTAAGGCAACTGCATGCAAAATCACTGGGTAACAAGTGCACAAATAATGCGCAATAAACTATGCGATTCTGTGGGCTAATTTAATTTTGATGCTAGGTAGCGGTGAAGTTTCATTCCCGATTGTCTGTAAGAATGATCATTTGCAGTGTGATTTGGCTGTCCAAAGAGTTGCAAAGCTTCCCCACCTCTCCTAACATAAGTGTCTTTTGTCTCTCTCGTCTTGGAAAACAGACATTTTTACCTTCTACTTAAAAGGCGAGGAGAGCCCATATACTGTTCGGCAAGGTTGGGGACTGTTAGTCTTTGTGACGTTAACTTCAAGACCCCGCCCTTAACTTACTCTAGCATAAAACATGACGATTAAGAGAGACGTTAGCTTTTCACAATCCACTTCCTTGGCCTTGAGATAGTTGCGTAGCATTTTCGAATGCGTGCCCAAAGGCTTTTGGTGGAAGATGCCGAGATGTAAAAGGACTTGACAAGGAAACAAGTGTAAGTCAATTTCATTCTTTATAATTAAATTAGGGACGGGAAGGTAAAAGCGTATGGACCAAGTGTAGGCGTTCTTTAAAGTTTGGGCACCAATATTTCTTTTACGAGATTGTTCCATTGTCTGTGCTATTGCAACAAACACTTGGTATTTTGGTCACCTTCCTGTGATGCTTGCCGTCTTCGTCACTAACAATCGAATCACAAGATTTACAGCCTCTATGCCATATGGGCATAATTGGTGGCAGGATCAAATCTCTACTTTTGGATGGACTGTGCCACCTGCCCTGTTATTTGCACATCTGTGTCTGGATGTTTCACTTTATTAATTTTAGCGGCTGTTAATCTATAAATCATCCCGTTGGTAAGCTTTTCCGGCATTCTTTGCTTCAAAATCCGTTAGGTTTATTATCTGCACTGATTTTGGAGCCAGGTGGTTCTTTATCTCCATATTCCATGCTGTGTCTATTTAGTAGCCGAATTCGCCTATCAGTGGGATGCCCATCTCCTTTATGATTTGAAGGATGCACCGCCTCAGTCACAGTCCAGCTCCTTCCTAGCGGTTTCTCCCACAAGCTTAACCGACGGCACAGGCACTCTTCGATAGAGCGACTGCAGACTTATCTGACCATTGCAATGACCGAGTGAATGGATCGTAGAAAGCTAGTGGAATTACTAGTAGCAGCCAGCCCTTTCAGCTGTTGTCACAAAACTGTTGCCAAGCTAAGGATCTCGCCGCAGATTTCAATAGAAGGTAGTGGTGTCTAAAATTCATAAGGGTTAGGAGCGTATTTACCACAGACCTATGGCTCAAACCTACTGAAAGAATTACTTTTTTATGGCAGGCAATTCCAAACCGCAGCTTCTGCTGCCAAGATTGTGTCTGGCAAGTTTTTTTTAAAAAACATTCAGACCAGAGCACCATCACATTGGATTGCTGGCGGTTCTGTGGTGGATCCCTTCATTTTCGGCTATGCTGCCAGCACTTCTTCGGTGCGCGTAGGCACGTTAATGTATCTTAACAAATGCTTGTTGGTTGCTATTAACATTACTGCCACCACAACAAAATGGTAGTCAAAATCGCTTGTAAAGAGCCTCCGACATCCGCCCGCGACGATTGCAATCATACTTGGATTGTCTGACAACAGTTCGCAGGATTTCACCTCTAGTGCAGCTTTGTAAACGTCATTCCGTAAGGTCAGTAGAATGGGACCAATCGACACCGTCACCCTACTGAATCGTTGCATGCAAACTTCTCTAAAATGGTTGGTCTGATATGAGCACTCAAGTTTGTTCAAAGGTGCAACCTATTCAAAGGGAGCCATTTCATCTAGAACTACGCAGAACACTGCAGACAGGCTCTCTTCACAAAGCACGCGGTTCGCTGCTCAACATTCACTCACACCTTCGCATTTTGCACCACAGATATGAGTTCAAGATGACACAAGCATATTGTCGGCTTAACGAGGCAATGCTCCCCAGGATTGCTTTAACCGCTTACCAACACACAGACGCTAATTCTGCTCACCGATGGCCACACACTGGCCACTTAATTGTTAATGGCAATAGCTCCACGGAGAGGCATCAACAAGCTTTTTGAATATAGCACGCTTAATGTACGCTATTGCATTTGAGTTAACTTGGATGCTATTACTAGCTTTGTCCTTTAATTGATCTTTACAAAGGATTTTCAGCTCATTCATTTTAATAACGGGACACGTCTCTCTACTTCAGGGAATCCTACATTGATATTTTACGTCAAATTACGTTCCCAAAATACAGGTGGGTAATTTACAATCCTGCAACCGCCTTTAGCTTTTTTCCTATTACCTTTTGCCGTAATCACCAGGGTAGGCATGTCACCTACCACCGCTAGTAGTTGATAGTTTCGGCACACGAAGAAGGCATCCATCACTGCTTGCCTTAGGGTGCTGGCTGTAACCTGCAACAAAGACAGCAATTAGAAATGTCTCTGAGTTGTAATGCACTTACGAATGCGTATACACGGTTCTTCGTGGGCGCCCGCATCGGTTCCACTACCCTTGTTTAAAGCAAATTATAAGTCGCGTCTGCATTCTTTTTGATTACGGAGCGCTGCTACTGTCTCGTTTCATGTTCCTATGTTCTGTTGAAGAATATCCGGTCGTGGCAAAAGTGGGGAATATCTTGGAAAAGGTGGCACCAAGAGCCACAGAAAGGTTCTGCGTGGCAATATCCAGGGCATCACGAAGCCCTCCCTTCGACGTCTAGCACGCCGTAGTGGAGTGGATATCTACAAGGGGACTGATGGTGCACTCAAAGTGTTCTTGCAGAACGTTAATCGCGGCGCTGTCACAAGCGCTGAGTATGCACAGAGCAAGATCGTCTCCGTGGTGAGCGTGGTTAGATGAAATACTAATCGGAAATGTGAAAGTTGCAACCGGACAAACCCACTTCCCAAACTACAACTAGTTATTGCTCAAACTTGCTGCCTTTCATCTCGCACTCGCCTTGCTAACTGACTGTCGTGCTTCTTGCAAATTAAGCAAAACCTAAGGTGGAAGCAGAGTTTCAGCTTAACTATTGCAATATTTTATGCTTGAATTACTAGCGTTGTCATCCTTTAGTCACTATTATTTTCCTTACCGCTTCTGCCTTCTTCCCCATTTCAGTGCACGCTCTGCTAATTAAGATGAGTTCGCTGCTGTTT
Source organism: Taenia saginata (assembly GCA_001693075.2). Lineage (NCBI taxonomy): Eukaryota > Metazoa > Platyhelminthes > Cestoda > Cyclophyllidea > Taeniidae > Taenia > Taenia saginata. Next base: position 61,172 of record LWMK02000318.1, on the reverse strand, counting down.
AATGTGCGTTTCTGTGCTTGTGGAACCTCCTTATAATGCTGTCATTGAATGATTCTTGGGCAAAATTACAAGGCATATGCGTATGCATGTGAATTTGACTAAGTACAAGTGATTGCCCTTTACAACGACAGCAACATAGCAGTGCTTTTTCGCCCTTTGAACATAAATAAGTAGTACTGCAGTTAACTTTGCTGAACATGAACAGTAAGGCAAAATCGAAGGGAAAATGAACTCGACTCTTTGAAACGCCCAAAGATCCGCCGTTAACTGAACTTTTAGAGGGTCAATCTCAGGCGTATCCCTTGAGGTACAATCAAAAAATCACTTTAGCATAAAAAATAAGAAAAATTAGCAAACAATCCCTTCTTAACCGTTGAATGGTGTTTGATTAGTCCTCAGCAAAAAATTAAAGCATTGCATGTATAATTTAACATGGATCCAAAAACAAGAAATTTTGGTTTCACATTTGGACAGTGGAGGCCGAAATGGGTGGTTTAGTTTCAAATTAACCTGGATTTGGGAATTATGAACGATTATTTTCGCAAAGTTGAAAGGCTGAATGTGAAATAATTGGAAAATAGCCAACACGGACACTATTGTTGCAACTCACGCAAACGAACTGTAGAATTTATGCCAGCATATCATCAAATGTGTTGGCAGCTACTACCAAACCAAACAAACTACAAAATGAGTTGCTTACCTTTTGTAAAACTGTCATTTGCTGCGGCAGAAAAAGCGGTTTTGTATTCTGCCTTTAGATGCCGAGTATGCTCTGTTTATTTAGTGGCGGATTGTGTGCACAAGTTCGTAAATTGTTAGATGTAATATCGGATGCTAAAATTTGCAGAATTTGTGTGACCGAAACACTGCTTTCCTAACACACACCCTCTAAAACGCGTTAGATTTATTCAATGTATTCATTACAAGTTGCTAATGAAACATTACGATCTGCTTGCCTTTTCGCTCTAATATCCTAGATCACTGAAATAGGGTGTGTCACTCGATATAAATTTTTACATGCTTGCACTGCCAATCAACGTTGGGCACTGCATTCATTCGCAAGCATCCACACACTTAAACCCACTTTTGCAATTTGCTACTTGTGGCGATTCACCCTAAAAATGCAGATTGCACAATTCTTTTGAAAAGCCTTGCTACTCCTACCACGCTGTTGTTTCCTTATAAAGTGCTCTTATGCTTTAAGTGCCACAAATATGGGATTGGTTAAGTTGCTCGATCTAGCATATACTAGTCTCATACTGATTATTGTTGTTATGCTTCGTTGGATCAAGTTTAATTTCGCTAAATAGTGCAACGATTGTTTGGTTAGACCTGTCATCTTCTACATTTATTGGATCAGCTTTCAAGTTGAAAACACTTTGTTTAACCTCAGAAACCAACAGCTTTGAAGCCTACACGTTTGGGCATCTTGCATACTGCTCACTTATAGTATTTGTTATTCATTAATTACATTTCTGTTGGTGGAAAATGGACAGACTTACACATAGGAAGGCACTGCACGCTACAAGGTACCTTGTCCCTAATCGAGTTATGCCTCCTGAGTCCAACGTATGCATTTAATAGCTAAATCAGTGTTTTATGGATCAAAACGTCATTTGCTTTGATTTCTATTGTGACCTCAAACATTTCAGAAGTTGATAGGCTATAAATTCTGCAAAAATTATGTAATATGGGAAGCTGTGGTGTCCTGTCAGGTCCGCATGTTTTTATAGTTGCAACGGTGTGAATGCGGTTAAATAATAATACGTTTGCATGCAAAGGCTGGCAACTAATGCTAAGCTAATCTGGCTGGCGCCTCAAGCGCAATATGCTGGCACATGGTTTTGTCAATCAGAGCCTATATTGGGTGACATGGGTGAGACACACACGCACTATTTGAATAAAGACAGAAAGGCGCGCCCTTTTTGTTTAGGCTTCTTATGCCCAAAAGGACGAATGAGGATTTCAGAGTAAAACCAAAGCTGACAACCGAGTCATTTTTCATTTCAAGTAATTGCCTTCAAGAATAGGCCAAGTAAGAAATCGTTTGCCTTTTTTGCAGCATTATTTCCTGTAAAGTGACGGAAGGTGCTACCTCACTTTTTGAAAGACCAACAAATCTGATGTTTGTCTCTACAAGCTAAACAAATTACCACCTTCTCTTTGCAGTCAAATTAACTTGTAAAACTCTGGAAGGTTTTCATTCAAAATGTGGATCACAGAAACCAAAGCCGACTTTTCTTGCATACCTTCCATGATGACGAACTTGGTCCTAAAACTTAGGCTTGATGTTACTGACGTGTGGTTTTCCCATGACGGGAAGACAATCTTTCGCTATTAATTGTTCCAGTAGGATAAAAGAGGGATGTAGGAAGGGACCAGCCAAGACGCTATTGTGCGGCTGCCCGACACTCGACGCATTCCCTGCCTACACGCCTTCACTGTGATGGTGGGCATGATACCAATCTTCATACTTTCCTAGTGCAGGGGTGTGTTCTCATCTCCATTCTTCCAAGGCATTGTGGCCCTGGCACTAGATCTGCTTCATCCAACCAATGCAGCACAATATGGCTGCTTTCCAATGAATGGCAAAATAGAGAGTTAGTTGACATAGACGCTCTGCCTAGCATTTTGCAGACAAAAATGCTTTTCCTACTTAAGTGACTTTGCCTAATTACTGAAAGCCTTCTAATTGGACCTTATAAAAGTCTATCAATCAAATAAAAGAGCATTGGCATTGTCTGGAGCTAATTTGCAAGTTCATTCTTGCCTAATACAAGTCATCCAGCATTGTGTTTTATTGTTTACTAAGCCACCTTTTTCAGGGCATGTTTGCACTGTATTGGATGAAAAGCTGGGAATTGTCTCACGGTTATGCTGTTTGGTATTAAAAGGAGTTAAATCCGTTCGCACACAAGACTTTGTTCGTCTTGAGATATGCTCAGCAACTTGTGCTTCCATCCAGGAGGCATGGCGAAGTTTTAAAGCACAGATTTGGTCAACTCAATCTCGTTCGCTTTTCCTATGACAAAACAAATCACGAGAATTCCCTCTTCTGTCGTGCTGAATTCCTGGTGTTACAGTGCAAGTATCAAATTGGTCTTTTCTGTGGGTCTCGCAATCAAGGCTTCATTTCGTCTGTTTTAATTAGTTCCAGCTTTCTTGTAAGCTACTCTACAGTGCAGTTATCTCGTCTCCGTCATTTACACTCTTCCCTAGTAAAAGTGGAATGCAAAATTATTACCTCGTCCCAAGGAAGTCAAAGCCAAGCGTTATTTCATTCTCATCAACTGGCACTTTGCCTGAACCACTCAGATGTTCTAAGAAGTAAAAACACCCTCATTTATGTGCGGTGCAGATTTAATCAATCATGAATTCCTGGTTGTAATTTTGGCAAGAAGGATGTTGCAGGCACCGGTTTGACTTCTAGAATGCGCACGGATGAAAGAGAATAGCGCACAAATTGAGGTATTGGGTGGAAAGGAATGACTTGGGTGGATTTTGAATATCACAATTTGTAGGACGTGGAAGACCATCTGCAATCTAAGTCTCAGGTCTTTCTGCAATCTTTTATATCCCATTCACGTACTCTCCTTTGCAACCATTTGTTTCTTCGAACCTTCTCTACCTGATAGCAGAATGGAATGACTCTCTCAAGCTCGGATAAGACGGGCTCTTCCCGTAGTAAGTGAGGATTACATCATTACTGTACATGAGATTGAGGTGGGAAATTGTAAATTGATTACGAGCTTCTCAATAGCATATCGTAAGTGAATTCCTGAGGTAGAGAATCCTCTTGTCATATCGGATCGAATGGGGTGGTAGCTTAGAGATGGACAAGAATGCGGAATTGATAACAATCCTGAATTGCAGCACACAATTTTAGCCAAAGTAAATGATGCACGAACTAAAACGGAGCAGGTGTGATTGGGCTCGAAGGAAGTAAGGTACGTCAAGATTAATTGCATCGTAAGGAAGATGACCGAAACTGGATTAGTCGACCAAAGACACAGCATCTTGTCCTTGCCTCATGGAACGTAGCGCAAACAGGAGAGCATGTCACCAAAGGTACAGAGCCTTAATTACGAGCATTGTTGATTCCCTTTAATAACAAACTGCATTACTACCGAAACAATCATCCGTCTTCAATGGCATTCTGGCACAGATCTTGCTCTTTCTATGAAGCCTATAAAATCGGAGAACTACTAGCGCATTAAAACCAACTCAAGCATTCGAAATCGTTTGTCAGATGCCTTGAGGCAACTAGAGAATCGCTTTTAAAGTTACCAACACACTCATCGACATCGAACGCGTCCTCTCCATTTCGCTTCTCACTCATGGCCGTTGTGCTCCGGCCCACTTTATAGTCCCAGTTCAAGCACACTTTAATAGAAGTCACAAGAGGAATAAAACATCGCCCTATTGTCGATATGGGTTCATACCAACACCTGACAGTCCTCCTTCTAACCCCATTCATCGTCTTTAGTGCTACCTTGCTCCTTCACCTATCTTTTTCTTATTTAGATTTCTCATGCTAAGAAGTGCATAATCTGGTGTCGCTTTCATGGGATCCTGAAAATGAATTTTGTCTTGCTAAAGTCAAGATGAAAAGACATTCTATCTAGCTTATTTATGGGCTTTAAATGCATTGCAAAGAATGGCATTTATTGAAAGCAAAACAAAATAAATTACGTTCACAAATCAGAATTCTGCCGCTTTCCATGAAATTGAATGCGAGTTGCTTGGTAAATTGGGTCATAAGCAAAATAATTTACTCCGTAATGAAGTGAATCAGATGAACTCTTGCGCGCTTACGTGCTGAGTTAGTGATGACATTCTCCGAGGCGGACACAAAACCCACTTTGCTAAATAGCCTTTCTAACTGCAGAAATCTCTTTTCTCTTTTNGCTGCGCGATGCAATGCTTTTAAATAAATTTCTCTTAGCACAGCGGGCTATCCCAACTCTTCTGTTTTGGTCAGTGCTGGCAAGGCAGGATCAAATCGGTTGAATTTATTAATGCCTCTTCACTACAAAGCCAGATCACAGTTAAGTTTTAATATGTTGAACTAATATCACTTTCTTGATGCCAAAGTACAATTTTCAAATTTGCTTCGAGAAACAGCAAGTTCCATTGATATAGATGCTGTCGGTAACACTTTGTCTGAACCTGTAACCTCCACAGGACTTATTTATCAAAAGACGTCTCTTTCGAGTACATCAGGTGTTAGTTAATGCAAAAGATAACAATGCGCAAATTTGGCGAATCGGAATCGTCGGCATTAAAATTATGTGCGGATGTGTAGACAAACAAGCAGGCTATGCAACACAGCTTATACAGGCGATTCTGGAGATGCATTCTATCTTTGCTAATGTAATGGCCTCCCTCCCTATCATTTTATCCCACATCAGTGCCGCAGTTCATGTGCCCACCTAAAAGTAATAAATTCTCACACAGTTCTTCTCACAGTGATTGTTAAAGTTAAGAATTCGTGTAGCTCTTAAAGAACTGTTTGCGCTAAGGTCTTTAATGCAAATAATCACTTAAGAGATCTACACGTTAATGATATTCTGCAGCTGCACCCCTATAAGAAGTTTTGTTAGTATCTGCCCCGTCTGTGGATTAAACAGACGATGTTGAATACGGTTTTGCCAATGTGGCACATTTGTGCTACGACTGGTCTATTAGGTGAGGCGTCTGTATCATTTGCGGATGCACGTTCNGCCTTTAAATAAATTTCTCTTATCACAGCGGGCTATCCCAACTCTTCGGTTTTGGTCAGTGCTGGCAAGGCGGGATCAAATTGGTTGAATTTATTAATGCCTCTTCACTACAAAGCCAGATCACAGTTAAACTTTAATAAGTTGAACTAATATCACTTTCTTGATGCCAAAGTACAACTTTCAAATTTGCTTCGAGAAACAGCAAGTTCCATTGATACAGATGCTGTCGATAACACTTTGTTTGAACTTGTAACCTCCATAGGACTTATTTATCAAAAGACGTCTCTTTCGAGTACATTAGGTGTTAGTTAGTGCAAAAGATAAGAATGCGCGAATTCGGCGAATCAGAATCGTCGACATTAAAATTATGTGCGGATGTGTAGACAAACAAGCAGGCCATGCAACACAGCTTATACAGACGATCCTGGGAATGCATTCCGTCTTTGCTAGTGTAATGGCCTCCCTCCCTATCATTTTATCTCATATCAGTGTCGCAGTTCATGTGCCACCTAAGAGTAATAAATTCTCACACAGTTCTTCTCACAGTGATTGTTAAATTTAAGAATTCGGGTAGCTCTTAAAGAACTGTTTGCGCTAAGGTCTTTAATGCAAATAATCACTTAAGAGATCTACACGTTAATGATATTCTGCAGCTGCACCCCTATAAGAAGTTTTGTTAGTATCTGCCCCGTCTGTGGATTAAACAGACGATGTTGAATACGGTTTTGCCAATGTGGCACATTTGTGCTACGACTGGTCTATTAGGTGAGGCGTCTGTATCATTTGCGGATGCACGTTCCTGACGCACGATTAAAACACCGTAGGAAAGGCACACATAACTTTCCACCTAATACGGCTTAAATTGATCCCCAAAAAGGATGCTTCATTGTGCAACTACCACGATGCCGGACAATTCGTCTCATGCTTCAGTAAAAGCACAAAATTGTTCCAAGCTGTACCAATGTACATTTATTCCATGAATAGAAATTTCCAGCGTTTAAGAGAAGACTGGAAGCAGTTTGTTGAATTCTCGCAGAGAAGAGAAGCATTCATTCGCCAAAAATACCAAATGGCTTTGGGCGACTCATAGATACAGCGACTGTGAACATGCAAGCATTAATTTTAGCTAATTTTGGTTAGACAGAGTCAGCAAAGCAATTCAGCCTCCCACAGTGCTGTCGACACCCAGTACGATGAAACACTCGTAGCAGATTATACTTCATTATGAAAAAGACATGTTTGTGCTAGACCAGCCGGAATGATGCCTGGAAACAAGTAAGTTGGCTGTCTCGAGTCTCATCGAAAGGCGCATACTGTCAGAACGAAAGTGGACAGAAGAGAGGAGTGGAGGGACTGTGTTCGGTGCACAGGAATGTGTTGGCAACCCATCATGCTTTTTCCTGACTGCCTCGAGACAATGTCAAACAATCGTGAATGCTTGCCGCAAATGAAAGTGTATACGAACGTTGTTGATATCCCGCGATACTACAGTGCATCATGACAGAGACATCATCCACCTTCATTGGTATTCTGACACACCTCTTGCTACTTCAAATGAAGCACATCAAAATGGAGAGCAACCAACGCACTGTGACCCAAAAAGCAGATCTTCGCTTCCATTTGGCACAAGCATTCTTAATTGTATGTCGATATCCCGAGGCAGTGAGTCGTGTCACAACCCACCAGCACATTCATCCATACCGAATTCAGCACTTCCACCTCTCAATTCCGTCCTCTCTCACTGCTAGTTGCTGTGATGGAGCCCATTTTATAGTCTTAATTCGAGTACACTTCAACAGAATTCAGGAGAGGAGTGAAAATATCGTCTCAGCAACGATGTGGGTTCATGCAGTGAAGTTCACTACGCCAGCAGCTAACTGTACTCTTTTCAACTACATTCATTGTCTTGGGTTTTGCCTCGTGTGACGAGAAGCACAACCTGGTGACTTACCGTTGGGACATACAAGCGGAAATCATTTTGCTGAATGGGAATGGGAAGACATCCCACCTGCGACCTCCACGTGTATGTGAATGAACGGGAAATATCAGGCTATCACATTCGAAAGTACAATAAAATGAGTGACCCTCATGCTTTGAAACTTTGGCCATCTCTCCCAAAAGCGAATTCCTGTTTCCTAGAAAAATTGGGCAAATGCAAACGGCTTCCACCACTGAAAGAAATGAAGCAAGGGGACTCTTGCTTGCACATTAACTGAATTGAATCTGATAGCCCCATTTGCCTGCAAAATCCTACTACCAACAAAAATTGCCTTTTATTTTTCCTCCTCTTATCAATTTACTTTAAACTGTAAGCCCAAACTCATAATACCAATTAAAAGATCTTAGCATCAGCGTTTAATCTCCAATTTAGTTAACAGAGGTTTTCACAAACTAGTGGCAACCCCGATTACCGTGTTTCGTGATGCTTATTCCAACTTCCGGTTGAACGCGCCTTCCGAGGAGACTCGAAACGGTTCATATCTATCGCGCATATCTCATTCTCACAGGAGTCTTATACGTTGGCATTCAAGGTAGCCCATCACTAATTTAATCCACCTGATCGACTCGACACGACTCCACGCAATGTGAATTGAGGTCTTCTCTTCCTTCCCATCAGATATTAGGTATCATGGTACACACATAAGAAGTAGGCCAGATGACGTCTTTGAAATCGATGGAGAAGAGCCCTCCTGTCTACTCCTCCTTTCTCGTGCCCCACCCCATAGCATTTTCTGTGCGGGTCTGGCAAAGCGGCAACACACCCTCAAAGATTGCTACTGAGATAAGAAGGGTGATTATCTGATGCGCACCCCTAAGCACATGCTTGAAAGCATTGCTGTCTTGCATTACGAAGGCAATAGCGACCCAGGCGCCACTTCGGTGTAAACTGAGTTACTGGGTGGGTGATGGCGCATTGAGAAAGGTCTGAGTTGAAACCAAATGTGCAACCAACTAGCAACCTTACAAATGATTGAAGGAGATCTTACACTACCTAGGACTAAAAGGACAAGTTAAAAGGCGAGGATGGAGTGGATATCCCTCTGCGGCCACTAGCACACAAGCATGCACACACATGTACCTGCATTTTTTTGTTGGACGAAAACAAATGTTGACAGCGACACACACACATAATTAAGCAGACAGGTAGGCGCAGACACGCAGTGGAAACGAAGCAGGTGGTCCAGAGTGGGAAGCACGCATTCTTACCCCTTTTTGTGCAGCGCCAGTAAGAAAGTACCACTACAATGAGGAAAAAAATTAGGCAGTGAGATGAGCAGGTAGGAATTAAAAAGTAGGAGCAATGCGCTCGCTTTTGCTTTCGAGGGAATGAGTGGAGGATAAGTAGAATCAGAAGACGGAGTTGAGGCGAAGTGCTGCAGAACAAGCTAAAGCAACGCAAAGAAAGATAGAAATTAAGAATTGATGGTAATCAAAGCCGAGCTACCTCAAAGCAAGATTTGGTTTTGGGTGGAGCATGATACAGCCTGATCCAGTCCAACCTCTGCTAGTCTGATCTAGATGAAAGGGCGCTGGAAGCCAACGGGGTAATAAGGGTAGGCAGAAGAGAAATGCTGTTGGGATCGGATTAAGGAAAGGTGGGATAAACGTAAAGGAAGCAGAGGATCAGGACGTTCACGTGCCAATAAAGTGGTAAATTAAAGGTAGGGAAATTATTTGCTGCAAATACTTATTTGGCTTTTGATTGAGTAGAATGAGAGGAGCAATATCCATGCGACGGAATGTGAGACGCAACAATGGAGAGCATACAGTCGCAGTAGGAGGCAAAAGGGACACTCACCGAAGATGCGTTGGAGAGAGGCATGATAAAGTGGTGCAGACAAGTGGGCTTCTGTCCGCCTGCTTCGAAGACTCATCAGGCCTACTTCTCATACGTGTACCTTATGCCTAACATCAGCGATAAAGAAAGAAGAAAAGAGAAGTCCTCAATTTACATGACATGGATTTGTGGATGAGGAATACATGATGGACAAGACAGCCTTGTTTACTGGCCTCCATCCTGCTTTATCCATGCCTGTCATACCTATCATAGGTGGCTAATCACGTTGGTTTTGATCCGGTCAAATCTAGTCAAGTCAAGTCAAGTCAAGTCTTGCGTATCGAACTACAGTGCATCCACAGATGAACATGAATATTGGTCAAGTTATTGTACATCAGTAGGTCCCTTGGTGCTGCAGCACGGTAGGCTTAGAGTAGTAGAAATTGGTCTGGCAAAGCGGCAACACACCCTCAAAGATTGCTACTGAGATAACAAGGGTGATTATCTGATGCGCGCTACTATTCACATGCTTGAATTCATTGCTGTTTTGCATTACGAAAGGCAATAGCGACCCAGACGCCACTTCGGTACGAGCAAAGAACATGAACGTTTAGCTGAAAGAGACAAAGAAAAAGTTGAGACAGAGGCGATGGGTTTGCGAATTCGTGGGAATAGGAGGAAGAAGGTTAAAAAGGAGAAAATAGGATTCAAAATATGCACATTTGAACATCTCCTCACAGAGATGTGGTGCAGCATTCTTCACTTATTCCTGCCACCTTTCATTTACTACTAGACTAATTTCCCACCTACTCACCTAGCCATGCAACTGAGTAAAATGTGAAGAAATTGGCTTAATGAAAGGAATTTGAACGTTTTCGAATGGCACACTCAAAGAGGCTAATCATGGATTTAAATTTCAATGTCATTTACACCGGACATCATGTTTGATATTATGCGAATGACACACGCAAATGAAGCAAGAGGAGGAAGGTTAGCACCGGGGGAGGGTCTCGTAGCATAACTTACCTATAATTTCTACAATATAAATCTGTTTTTGCCCTCCAAAACCTTTGAAACCATGGGATAGGAAGCTGGGAGTGACAGAGAGATTGATAGGTAGGCGGCGACCGCGGGCAAGGAGAAACTGAATCAGAACTGAGGCACCGACAAATAACCGAATGGTTACAGCAACATTGCGAATCAAAATAAGTACTGAAAGACTACACAGCTTGTAGGACAGCACATCTAACTGTTTGTTTTGTGAGGGACTAATTCAAATCTAACACGTGTGAATCGGTTAGTAACCCGTGTCACGTGGTGCCCCACAGTGTCGTCTGGTCTGAGCTCTGAGCAGTACACTTTGTGGGTGATCTTGTGGTTTTGAGTGGCACACTGGATATCAGATGTGACAGTATTGAGATAAAGCGATGAGAGTGGCACAAGGATTGATCGCGGGTAAGAAGGAAGAGAAAGCAAAAGCTTTGTGACGAAAGTAGGTGGTCTACATAATGCCATCTTCATGCAATCAATTCGTTTTTAAAAATGTGTTAACTGATTTAACCTAATCCACTTTGCCTCCTTTGCCCTATGTCCCCATGCATCCGCATCGTCACTTATCAAATCAGATTCATTTCAACTTTGCTATTAGTGCACAAGCCTTTCCTCTTTTTCACACTTTTCTTTGTCACCGTACTCTCGCAGTCTTCGTTTTCTCTATAGACAATATCCGCTTTGGCCACAATTGCGTTGACAGGTTTCATCACGAGAAATGCCACAAGAGTTTACAGACGTAACTAAGGCACTAAACTGAAGATCTGTGCAATATCCCATTAGAAAGGATAGCAAAGATCGCACCTCTAAACGCATAGCGTCTCAGCTTTTCTTGACAGAATGAACAACACACACATTGGCCACATCCACCTTGTCCGATTTGAAAACGAGAACTGCCCCAATATTTTGTGGGAGGGAACAAGATGCTGATTATAGGTTCTGGCTAATATTTCATTAATAAATATACAAACGAACAGAGCCTTATATCCCTGCTCTCTTTGATTTCTTTGACAAAATTGAATTACTACAATTCAACAGTGCCTGAATCGCCTCATTGTGAAATGAGAAATGTTGCAAGCAGTTACAGAAGACACCCTGCTACTAAGTATTAAATGATAATCAATTCTGGAACAAAAATGCAGATATTTGTGCAATCGCTGCTTTTTTGCCAAATTAAGTTCTATATATATTGGATGCACCAAAACTGTCAGCTCTTATGATGAGAAACGCCACAAACAATTATAGAAGGGAGTAGGATTTTGAGTTTCATTTCTGATCAATTTGCAATCACAAGGGCGAGAAAATAGTTTCGTTCTAAGTCCTTGCTGAAGGCATTCATAAGACGAAGCATGCATCTGACTTTCCAGTTGAATTAATTCTGGTCACGAATGAATGCTAGTTTTTTAAGTGCATGTATTCGTGCAGTTCCATTTTTGTGCCAACTTAGACGAGAACTGCCACAAGTGATTACTGAATGGAATAAGCTGCTTTGGCATAATTCTGATCAATTCTGGGCCTAAGTAGACGGAACACAGCGCAGATCTAGATGCTTGTGCTTGCTTAGTGCGAAGCCGAGTAATTGCATATAAAAACCAAGCAAATGAGTTGCGACTATGTGGTTGTGCATCCAGTTCTAACTACGAAAAGTCTTATAATTTAATAGCACTTCACAAAAACGGGAATAAGCTAGCACTTGCTACTCAATCTTTCCTTTTTGGTGCCGTAACAAGTTGTAGATCGACGTAGTAGAGGCTTCAAGCACTGCGCATCTAAGCTAAGATGCATTGTTTTACATGTGTAATGCCTCATGCTCACACTGACCTAAGCCACCAGTCAAAACCAATAACATTCAGACCTTTTCTATGGCGGTGGAATGCGGTACGCAGCCCGTTCGTGGTTCAACCCTTATCTCGATTCGGCTAGATGGCCTCCAGCCACAACCCTCAGGTAGTTAAGTGACTTAAACTCACTAGTATTCTAAACGTAGTTTACACTTTTAGGTATTGCGACAACTCGTATAGAATCTTAGAAATGAAGAGTAAGGTTGAAATGTCCAGTAAATGACTATCGCTGATTTGTGCACAAATAATATGATAGAGAACCATAAACGCAATTTATTCTTACCCATTTCATGTGTAAAGTGATCCCGAAGGCGGAATCCTGATTCCGAATCAATCGTTAAATAGCCCATGAGTGATATTGTGCTGCATTCAGACGTGACACATTTTGTGAAATTCGTTTTTCTCAAAGTCATTTCACTAATTAATTTCCAGTAGTTAGGGCAATTTTTGGAAATATGCGACCCATTTTTGACGTTGCAGTGTAGCAACAGACTTTACATGCCAACGAGACTAACGCAGTTACCGTTGATGACCTTGAAGCTGGTGAGCGAAATGGTTAGCTAAAACACTTGTTTAGGTGATATGATTTACGATATCCAGTTGACTTCTGTCTTGAAAACTACAAAATTTTTTGCACTTGTTATTGCATCAAAATTTATGTGGTAGATTTTATTTGACGTATATGTGTATGCTCCTATTAAATAAAAAAGTTTTAATTGCGTTTCGTTACATTTTTGCCATCAAATAGGGTATAACATTAATGTTCTCCCTCCATTCGTCTTAACTATTACAGTTGAATCTAAAAATGGGTCACCGTCACTGAAATGCCTCTCAAATGGTAAAGCGGGAAGTGCGGGTTGACATCAAAGTATTCTCCACTCTCCATTTTACCACACAGGCTAACTGCAACATCAGAGTGACTCTACCTTGCGTCAACAGACGCTCATCATGCTCACATTCACAACAGCATCTACTGTTGAAACCACAAGACCATCACCCACTATTGACTGACTAGTTGATCTTTCGTATTAATCAATCACTAAAGCAGTCAATGTACTGCGCGTCGTAATTTACTCGCTCTTTTTGAAGTGCCAAATTCTGAGAAGCTGCCCACTGGTTCTTTACCTCTCTCTGCTTCCACCCATGGTGCTGCCTTCGACAGCACTATTTTGCGGAACGCGGCTCGTTCATGCGCAAGTGGATTTCTCATTGACTCACTTGCCTCATTACTTGTAGCAATTTCAATGCGCACTCTTTACTGAATAGGCTTCCTCCACATCGACCAAGTCTGCATTGTCATTGTTTAACTCAAAAACATCAGCAATGAGAAAGAAGTGAATTCCCATGCCAACTTCGCCTTCCCTGTAATGGTGCCATGCTGCTCTCACCGTGAAGAACCGTTCCATTTCCTCTTCACCCCATCATCCCTCTCTTGGTCGTGCTTCTACTCTCACTTCAAATTCTGCTTCCCCTGTTATACTAGAGTTAATATAAGGGGGCGGGTCGTTGTAAAACTTGGCAAGCAGCAGGCAGAAGGGGAAGGTGAGACTTCAGCTTCGCGTAGAGGTGGGGATGCTGGCAGATGCAAAGCATCGTAGCGAAGGCATTGGCATTGTCGTCCAAATCCATGTCAGTGCCAGCAGCGGCAGCGAAAGCATCTGACAAGGGTTTGAGTTTGAGTAATGTCCTGCAAGGAGAGACCCTAATAAGAGTGCCTACGAAGCTGCCACGTAAGCCTTACCAAATGCGATCGTCCTTTGCGTTCTGGCAATATGCCTAGTCCAGATGCACTGAGGGCGGGGTCGAATGAGCTGTCCATAAACAAAGAGGAGGCATATGAGGGCAAGCAACCGTCGCGTCTCCAGTGCTGTCAGTGTTTTCGCAGTGCCTCTCATAATTACCATGCGTAGAATGTTTGGCAAGACGTTCAGAGCTCAAATGGCGCTTCCAGCTTAGCGGATGGATTGACTACGTTGTTGATTACCTTTTTGCATGCTAGGTGGGCTAGAGACATCAGTATGACTGAAAATGAAATTCACATCTGCCTGCAGATACGGGAGGGCAAGAGGAGGTGTCAAGCCGGAATGAACCCTTGCCATATACGCCAGAATGTAAGGCGATGCCTAGCTACTCCCTAACCTCCATTCAAATCAAAGGTGATAGGAATTGTGCTCTTCTTACAATTAGCCTTTGTGCAGAACAAGAGAATATAGCTACCCACATTGGCTGTCAACAGTAAGTAATCACTCGAATGGATTGAACTGTAGCCTTAACATAATACGGGGTTCTGAAGGCAATCGTAAAACAAATTCTTATGCAAAGCACGTGGAAATGGAGACATTACTGTTGACGCTGGCCAATTAAAGGCATGGTGTCGATCTGATTCGATTTCTGAGATCAGGTGACTTCATAATAGGACCTTAGATATCGATAGAGGTCAATTTCAAGATCTAGTGGCCTCAAATAGTGTTGGTGAGGAAAGGACTAGCGCCGATGATAGAGACGTTCTAAAGGCATATGTCAAATGACCAGTTTATCTTGGTAGCCTTCTTCCCTCTCTCATTTAGTCAAGCAGATTTTGGAACGGCGCATATTTTGGGGCCCGCACTTAATCAACCAGATTCAGGTCTACCTCCTTTGATGATAAAAATACACTTTGCCTAATTATTTGTGCTCTAGCTCTCCAGCTATTAAGAGCAGAGATAGAATCAGATGTAACGCGAGTAATCCTTCACTTCAGGACCCGCATACCACTTCGTTTACGTACTTATCCCTTCCTCGACTGATCCATTGTCTGCCTATCTATCTTTATAACTTCCTGAAGGCGCAGTAGTCAGTTAGGACAGCATACGGTGGATATTCGGGACTGACCGGGACCATCGTAGCCATAATGGCTACAGAAAGCAGGCGAATTGTAAAAGTTAATCTCCCTAACTTGCTACTGTAAAAGCCAAAAGAATATACTCTAGTCCTACAGGCGGAAAGAAGTTAATGAAAAAAATACATACACAAACAGCAGGTTGAGACATTACCCAATCCAGGAGTGATGTTGATTATCAAAGCCGAGAAGGTTATTTGGACCCCAAAGTTGGCTAAACCGTCGCCCTGCCACTTTGAACCTACAATTGAGCTATGGACAAACTTTAAACGCGCTTTAGTCTTATGCGACCCCTTAGCTGCCTCAAAAGTCTAAAAGCGAGGAAGAAACCGGAAACAGGAGCATAAGTGGTGAGAAGTGATTGAAACAGGTGAAGGGTGAAGGAGTTTTGACAAGTGAGCTAGAACAGCATTAACTAGTAGCATCCTTGCCATAAGCAAAGGCACATTTGCCTGGATTTGTGCCTTAGCGTTTTCTCATTTATCCGTACGGTTTTTTGCAACTCAACTGGCCTGGGTCTTGCGGATCGTTCCAGATGGCAGACATATATCGACCGCACAACAGGTGGTCTTATCGATTTTATCGACGCATGGATTGACGCAGTTGAGTCAGCAAGGAGACGGCCAATGAGAAGAACACGGACCACCTAAATGCAGGCAATCCATCCACCCACTCACTTAACAGACCTATCGAGGGCTTCGGCTCCACGACCTCCTTCTGAAGGTTCCAGATTGCACACCTTCATGAAATAGGGATAATCGAACTTCAGCGAAGGAGAAGGTTTACGACAGCATTACACCAGGGGCATTTTCTATGCAAAATTGTAGAATCAAGTCAAAAATAGCAAAAAGTTAAACGCTAACCTCCAAAGTTGTGCCTACGATTAGTGCCCACGCTACTAATGTGAACCCAAAACTAACCCTCTGTCAGCGGTTCGGTTAGGTCTGCAGACGATTTTACCCCATTGGGGAAATGAAAGCACTCATTAAGTAAACCACTGCTTCGAAAGTGGTGCCTGCTCAAATACCGGAAAACGCAATTATTCTTCATCAATTTTATTGTTTTAAATGAAAACAACCTTCCGACTAACCATGATTTTGTACCAAGAAGCACGTAACAGCATAACTCGAAAATTTTTTTCCGTCCAAAATTGCAAAAACCACTTTTTATGTTTAAGGGCAATCTAAAAGAGGGTCGAATTCAGGGAAATGACACACTTGCATGGCTGGAACGGCCACCTTATTGTCCAAGTGAATCAACTCAAGGACATGCACTGAAACCGGACAACCTTATTCAGCCTTCTAAGCCGTGGCTGCATCCGTGCCTTCTGTCGTAAAACTGTCCTAGCTGCAACGGTGAATGCTTTCGATGGAGGACACAACTTTGCTGGAAGGCTCCACATCCCGCTGCTTTTTGTTGCTGAATGGTTATTCACATAAATAATCGGGTCGAGAATGTGCGTGTGTCTATGCAGAACATCATCAACTTCACCGACAAAAGAAGGCTAGTTTTCTATTGACTGGTGGTGTGTGTTTCAAGTACAGTTCTTACAGAGCTAACTATGGTTATCCGGGCCTCGATTTTCTGTCAAGAGGTAGTTAGCCGGACGTTTACCATAGCACCTTTCTTTGCGCATTATCTAGCCCCTCCTCAGCAGTCTTGCTACCAGATTCTGAAGTGTATCGGCTGCGTGGCAAAATCAGCCTTAGATTTGAGTTACTGGCACCATTTTGTAGACTGATGAATCTTCTTTTCTGCATTAATTTATTCCGGAGCTCAAACGAAGGTCTTTTCCTTCTTTGGTAGCATCCCGAAAAGGCTCTAAAAGTGGCTACCTCTACCGATTCTGCAAGGCGATGGCTGCTCAGCATAATTTAAGCAACAACTAGATGGTGGATGTTAGAAGAATGCAAGGCTTAGAGAAACGTAGGTGCAATGGTTAAGGCCCATTTGCCTCCTTCATAAAAAATAGAGCTTGTAAACACCGAGTAGTAAGTCAGGAGAGTAAGCAGGTATGGGATACCATCCTAGTGTTCTCTATCAGTTCGAAGTCTTATCAGTAGCTTAAATTTGCAGTCGTACGATCCTTTTGCGCTAGAAGTCTGTGTTACAATGTCCACTAGGCGGATCCCCGTTAAGCCAAAGGTCAGAGGCTCTATTCTTACCAAATTAGGTTCAATGGTCAGTAAAATTTTTCTACAGTTACACAAATTAGTCTTACCCATCCAAAAGCTCGGACTACGTTGAGCTAAATTCTTAGCGGCGCGAAGAAGTGGTCCACATAACAAATAAGATCAATTAGGTTTTCTCTTTAGAAGGCAGGAAGGTCNACCCATCCAAAAGCTCGGACTACGTTGAGCTAAATTCTTAGCGGCGCGAAGAAGTGGTCCACATAACAAATAAGATCAATTAGGTTTTCTCTTTAGAAGGCAGGAAGGTCTTGTCAACTTGCATGTTGCTTAATTTGTTCACTGTTAGCGCCTCTTCATATGGCATAATTTGGGGGTTCCGCTTATTGCCTGTCATATTCCTAGTGGTGACACATGATTTTTGAACTATTAGCACTTAAAGGCCGAATAATGGAATGTTGAGTGATACAGTACAAGCCCCTTCAACCTACCAATGAAAGTGAGAACTGGTGGAGGTACCTTCCTTCCATCCTTAAGACTTTGCATTGTCAGATAAAGAAAAATGTTCCATTTGCAATGCCACAAATTTCGTAGAGTGAATGCGCCCTTAAGTCAGTGTTAATTCTTTACACCATTACCACGTCTCCTTGTTTTCTGGGGTTTCTTGGAGTCCGGACCACATCCCACAAATAATCTCTACCTGCTATGAAACATTTTTTCATTTATATGCGTTTGTGAGTTTTCCTGCCTTCACTTTTTACTTTCTTCGATTAAGCCCTTTGGATGGCGCGACTTTTCGGTGTTTGGGAATTACTTTGTTGCCAAAATGGAGTACTTGCCTTAATCTAAGGGAGAGAAAGGCAAACATTTATTAAAACAAGGCCAGCTGAATCAGTAGGTGGATGGGTGGCGGTCGGGAATTAAACCAGTAGATAAACAATTTGACAAGGCATAAGAGTAGATGCACATGAATGAAAAATCAGAATCAAATTAGTCTTTGTGAACAGCTGGGAGGTAAGGTGGAGGTGACATTCGAACAAATGCATGAACAACCACGCATCTACTCAGATACATGCAGTAAAATAATTGTACCAACTTACTTGTTCCTGCGGAGCATAAATTTAACAGACTGTCTGGATGGAATTAAGGATCAAGCATGCAAGAGATCAGTAAGACTAGACTAGCCGAAGTGGAAACTGGGACTGGTCTGCTTACCTCCAGTTTTGAAGGGATGAATGGAGGCAGTGTAGATTGAACTGAAAGAAGTGGTATAGGGCAAATCGAGGTGGTAAGGAGAAAGATGGGAATTTGAAATGTAACTCCTATGATGCATCACTATAGGGTAAGATGAGCCAAGCCAACCTCAGCTGAAGCGAGATGTAGTCATGAATAAAGTATGGTTCAGTCTTGTCTAGCCTAGCGTAGTCTATTCTAGTTTGACAAAGCATAGCAAATTGCACAATTGTGGTGCATATTAGCATGTTTACTGCCAATGGGTTCTGTGAATGCATATAGAGAAGAAATGAGGATGCGTAGGGCAAAATTGGTGCAGCAATTTGAGTGAATGCTATAGGTCTAATCACGTGGATTCCAGATGAATGTACCCAACTTAGCTGAAAATTGTGGCGCTGATTGGATCTCTTTGGTGAAGTAAAAGGAGCGTAGATGTTCAACTGCAGGGAGTTAGGTGGCGCAACGGAAGAGGAGTGCGGATGAATGGTATAGAGCAGAGGAAAGAGGGAAAATAACGCAAGAGGTTATCAACGATTGCCGTGAGGGTCTATTTAAAGAAAGCAGGTGCTGCAATTCTACGTCCATCTGTTGTTCTGCCCTTATTTGTCCAACCGGTCATTTACTTGCTTACTTATCTACTTAGACAAACAACTGAACAAATATTTGAGAAAGCATTTTAGTTAGCGAAAAAAAATATGCTTGATCCGATGTTTCCCTAGAAAGGAGCGCTTACAGTTCCTTCGTAAATTGTCGATCCGACAGGGGTCCCAGTTAAATCAACTGTGAATTTACGCATGGAATTGAAGAAAGTGAGGCGAGAAACGAAAAAAATGACAAAAGCAGGAAAGGTGGCATCATGACTTACCTTGAACCTTTATAGTTTCTAAATGTTCTCTTCGCTTTGGTGCATCGACGTCTTTGAGAAGGCGGAATGGGAGGTTGAATAAGTAAAGCATGAGGAAAAGACTGATGGTGAGGAGGGAATGGAGCAGAAAGGAGGCGTTGATAATAAACTGAGTGGGTGGAATAGAAATAGCAGGAAGGACCACGGTGAGCGTTAAGAGGCGCTGGAACGCGTAGTAAGACATGCCTGGCCCTTGGTGGTATGGCTGTCTTCTTCACTATTTACATGCTCGGATATCATTTAGTAGCACGTGTTGAACTATGCCACACGGCAGGTTCTGGAACAGTCCCATGGCAACTTTCCCTGCAGGTGGTCGTGTGATATCGAAAGTCATCTGCTTGTATGATTGTACACTCTAGCTAAGTCTTGTGCATCATGACGCAATGGGATAAGGAGGAGAAACAAAACAATATTTGAAAGTGAACTTTAACAGAGAAGTGTCTGCAATACTGATGGTGGCGCCTTCCACTCAATGCAAAGCCGTTTACCTCTCATGAACAATGCTTTGAAGTTTTAAGTTCCACACAAATTAGTTTACATGAAAGACAAGTTAAAACTTCATAGCTCTCATTGCTTTTGCTTAAAGTCGGTGCTTTTAAGAAGCTATGGGAAAGTTTCCAAGGCTTGCATTTTAAAAATTGCCACAATGCATGGGGTTTTGCGGGTGCTCTAAGCATTTTAAGTTTAATGTCTGGCGCCAGAGCGCTTTCGTACTTTGGTGTACTATAATACAAAGTCTATGGAGTCTGGAGTCACAATGCAGCACGTGGAAGGTTGTACATGCGTGTCAAAATAATCTGGTTTGATTTGAATTTTATGAGCTAATTATGCGCATTCAACACATTTTTAACATCGTTTCGTAGGTATCAAGTTCAAGTGGCCAGCAGCCAAGGCATCAATTTATTTGTTATTGTTCCAAATATTTAATTCACCTTTAAAGGCAGTGATGACGTAAGTATTGAATCTCCTGCTTTTAATAAAACGGTCACTATTGCTGCTGACAGTGAACTCATAGAATGCTATTGCATATAGCTAATGCTAAACCCATTTAATATCAATTTTTTGTGTTGAGTCGATGTTAACATTCTTTAAGTAAAATGCACCTAATGTGTGCGTATTGATAGCGCCTTATTTTAAGTTTATCTGCCAGAGTCAGTTACATCGCTGGAGGCTTCCGCAATTTACAAAACTACGCGTTCGGCTTTCCAATGCCTTCCATCACTAACAGCACTTTGCAAGAATAACTGAAAACCGAGTACTCATTTACTTCTCTCTGGCTGGCCCATGCTCTTTTGTATAAGCATGCCAGCTGTGACTCAAATCTTAAGGCCAAACGTTTAATCTGGGTTTGCATGGCTAAGACAACTTAACGCCTCAGTCATTCATCAAGCCAGCAATAGCTCCAAGCACAGCATTAGCCTTAGACGTAGTGTCTGACTTAGCATTTGCACCCACTTACCAGCTCTTCGGTCCCTTTTTATATGCCACCTCTCTACTTTAATGCTAAGAACTTTACCCACATCATCTTATTCTTCTGTTAAAAAGTTCTTACATGCTGACTATTTGGCTGGTGGCCTCTTCAGGATCCAAATCACTGATACATGGATCTCCAATCTGCGGTAGAAACTTTACATGCTTTGAGCATACCGATAGTGAAGGAAAGAAATCAGATGCCTTCGGACAGGAGTAAATCGTCAAAAAGAAGAATTATGCCTAAGGACTATGACTCATGGATCATACAGTGAATTTATTAACTAGCATGTCATCTGGTGTTTTACGCATCCAAAACGTTTTGAGGATATCTCTCTATTTAAGGTATGGAAGTAGTATGTTGGTATTTCAACCGTTTCCCTGCCTGATTTGAGGAAGCACTTTTCGACTGCCAATTTCTATGACTATAGAACTGATCATTGAGTTGCACTAGCAACTAGTCGCTGGTAGAGGGGTAGCATCTATGTGATGACCCGCAGTAGCTACATTAGCGGACTTGATAAAGCATCACGGTGGAATAGTCCTAGGTAAATGCTTGATGGAAAACTTGATGCATTCCAAATTAAAGCATAGAATAAATGAAATGGAGAGATGGATGGGAGAGTGGTTTAAGCTACGTAACTCAGCTTTACACGCAAACATTCTTGTAGGATTTGAAGGCACTTTATAACCTCTTAGAATGTATCAAATAACTACCCACAACACCTTAGCACATTTGTAATTGCTGTGTTCCTTTAGCCCACTTAATCTTATTACGAATTAATGACAGACTCACAGCACTATACATGGCTTCATTAAATACGCCCTCCTTACTCATAAATCTCACTTTATTCGTCTGTGCAAATAGGGTAATATTTAACCATTTTTCTGAGCAGAAGGTGGTAATTGACATCAACAAGGCATGATCGAAGATACATATCATGGGCGTTGAGCACAATAATTGACAGTAAATTTGAAGATGAAACTGACACGAACACCATGAACCAAGTAATACTGTCTAGCCCCTCTTCCGAATTAACTAATAGTAGGAAATACGGCAACCGTACGATTACGTGCAAATGGCTACTACCGGCCTTCACTATGTAGATGGGCAGTATGAGTTTAGCCGCTTCGAGAATTAAACTCCTTTTTCCCCTTTATTAGGCTTGTCAGCATTCGCTGCAAATGTCTCATCATTCTTCACTGCTTCATCCAAGTCACTGTTCCATAATACGAGATTGTAGAATACACAATCTATAGCAAGTGGTGAGTAGCTACTTTGAGATTACTTGAAGGGCCTTGTACATAAAGCACATTATGTAGGATATTTTACTTAAATGGTGTCAGAGGTGCCTGGCTGGGCCTCAGAAGTGAGGCTATCAAGTGCCATAATGCAGATTACATTGAACGCAAGGGTAAAGTGTTGCTGCTTGCATTGTATGACGGTGTTGTAAGACGGCGGAACCAGTGATACACGAAAGTTAGACAAAGTGTTTTGAAGAGTAAAATGGGTTTGAATTTGCATTTCAGATGCTGCAACAGCAGTATTTACCAGATTAAATATTGGTTTCTAGATTGTCAACTAGTAAAATAGTAACAATGGACAATCGCTTGTGGATCTCGGTCGTCAGTAGTATGCCATATGGGAACAGCGCTGCTAACTCATGGGATCAGTGGCGGAAGAGGGACTTTAAAACACTAAGCTCTTTTTGGAATCCGATTGATATCAGAGGTCCCTTCTAGAGACGTCAGCTGCCTGAGTCTGCCTGTTTTGAGGTAAAATAGTCATTATCTTTACAGGCCAGAAGGTTTAAGCCTGTTGGTGAGGACGTGGTAATGAAGAACTAGGAGAGAGGTGGAGCTGAAGGTGAAAATCTCTGTGTGCAGCTATGACTATTCAAAAGTCAAGTTATCATTTTTTGTCTCTGATCAACTCCAAGCTGTTGATACGGGCAGCAATATCGAGCTGAGGATGGATTTAGGATTTTTCGTGTGCATGCAATGCAAGTAGTGGTAGGTCAGTAGATTTTTACAGGCAGCGGAGCGTCTGTGTCACTTTGGGTAGTGAGAACGCACTGAGCTTTTCACCAAATAAGGCACAATTTATTTCCCTGGACAGGTGCATATCAAGCAGCAAACACTTTAGCAAAAACACACAATAGCTCCAAGCTATTCCAGTGTACTTTTATTCCATAAGGAGAAGTTTTCAACTTTAAAAGAGAAAACTGACAGCAGTTAACTGAATTCTCCTGGGGAGGAGAAGCATTTGGCTCGCTTTAGACTGTGGCTAAGGAGAGCCAGTACTGCTAATCAACTTCAACACATGCTGCAGAATTTGGAGTAAGCATCACGAGGCAAGTTGGTCAGTGTTATCTCTACTTCCAGTAAAACAACCTAACCTTACCCTCCCAAATTAACTTAAAATGAAGGCTCCACTGCTAAAACATTCCAAGTGATACTTCGGCTTTGGACTCATGATCTATGACAAAGGGGTGAGAGGAAATGGAGCGAAATAAGATTTATGCAATTAGTTCGATTTTGATGGGAGTTGGGTTACTCTCCAACACCACCACCCAAGAGACACGCGAGACTTGTACTGGTTCATTTTTACAGAGTCAAAACTTATTAAATGTTAGCGAAAATAGCAGGAAACAGGTATTTTATTTGCAGGTAGGTAGTCAGAAATATAAATTATGGGATCTTTCATCTCAATGCAGCTTCACTATGTGGCACCTTGAAAATTCGCGTTCCCTTGCACACAATTGAAGATCGTAAATGAGATGTTTTCCTAATCCTTCCAAATTGCACATTTCATGGTATGAACAAACAAATTCTAAAGCAGCATTAGATAGATAAAGAGGTGATGCAGCTCCAAAGACGATGAATGGAGACGGTGAGGGGACAGTCAGGTGCCATTAGAGCTCACACCACTGTATGACCCCACATTGTTGCTGAAGCAGTATTTTTACTCGTCTCAAGACTTCTGTTGAGGTACACCAGAAGCGAGACCGTCAACTTGGCCCGAGCACAGCAGCTAGTAGTGAGAGAGCGTGAAAGAGTGGAACGGGGCGATTGTATTCGATGTGGATACATGCGCTTATGCGTTCTGACGCGTTTCACTGATTGCATTGTAACATTGACAAACAAATGAGAATGCTTACAGCAAATGGAAGCAAAAACTTTCTGATTGGGTTGCATTGCTGGTTGAGAAAAATGGACAAAGGATGAGAAGGTGATAATGATGCTGAATTTTGTCATACCATTCCCACAAAGCAGCTAAAGATAAGGCTAGACTTGGTTTAAACGAGCTAAAAGTGGTTTTGAAGGTAGAGCTCACAAAACTGAGTAAGAGGAACTGGGAATTTCATCGCAAGAAAAAGGGCTGAAATGGGATCGACTGACCATGGCCATGCCCCTCGGACAGTAGGACGAATCGCAGAGCATGCTACTAAATGAGCAAGGCCCTGTATACGAACTTAGTTGATATCTCGCAATACCAAACTGCATCATGACCACGACATCTTCCGCCCTCCTTAGCATTCTGGCACACCTCTTGTTTTTTTTCAAATGAAGCATATCAGAACAATAAACTGACATATTGTGGCTCAAAAAGCAAGTCGCCGCTTTCCTTTGGCATAAGTATTCACAATTGTTTGTCATTGTTTTGAGACGAGCTGTAAAATCTCATCAGAAGGTACCAACACATTAATCCACGTCAAATTCGGCTTTCCACTTCGGTCGCTGCATTCGGACCCGTTTTAGAGCCTCGGTTTGAATACACTTCAACAAAGTTCACGAGAGGAGTGAAAATATTGCCTCATCAACAATGTGGGTTCATGCGGTGAAGTCAGCTATGCTAGCGACTAACTGTACTCCCTCAAACTCTATTTCTCCTCTTCGGTTTCACCTCACCTCATGACACAAAATGTACAATTCAGTGACCCTACCATTGGATCTTACAAGCGGAAGCCGTCTTGTTAAGTGGAGATGGGAAGACATCTCACCTGAGACCTCCAAGTGTGTGTAAATAAGCGGAAGATCTCAAGCTGGCACGTTTGAAAGTATAATGAAATGAGCAGCCCTATGCTCCAAATCTTGGACCATTACCTCCAAAACTGAAAGCCCTTTTTCAAATAAAGTGAGCACTTTTAAAATGCTTTTCCTCCAAAAAGAAAGAAAACAAGGATGCTCTTGCTTGCCTATTGGCTGAGATAAAGCTGACAGTCTCATTCCCAGAAAAAAACTAACTACCGGCACGAAATCACTTTTCGCCTTTCTGCGATCTACTAATTTATCTTATGTTAGAAGCTCTGAGTTGTAGTGTCAATCAGATAGATGTTGCAAGCATCAGAGTTTTGCTCCTTAACTCAGTTAATAAAAAGCAGTTGAAGAGGTGCATACGAACTAGTGGCAATACCGATCACTGTGTCCCGTAATGCTTACTCCAATTCCTGGCAGAACGCGCCTTCCGACAAAACTAGAGGCAGTTCATTGAATTCCACCCAAGGCGCATTCCGCTTCGCTTAGTGCACAAACAAATAAAAACGTTATGCTTCCCCACAGGAGGATGACTGCCGCAACAGAAGGCTTTAATGATTGATTGAGATGGCTAGACCTTATTTTACCTTGACGAGTAGAGAAGGCATTGTACAGATACAAAAACTCCCTCCTTTTGCTAATTAGAAATCCCTTGAAATAGTTGCTCACCAATTTGATTGCAATTTTGATAAATACCACCTCTACCACTTTCAATTCAGCATTGAAAATATTTATCATGGAGAGAACCTTTGAATGAAAAAGCCCATGTCTTGTCAAAACTTGTCTTTATCTACTTCACAGTTTTAAGTTGAAATGTACTACTGATGACTAAAAGTAGCAGTTGTGGATGATATCTTTCATAGAAATAAGATAGGATCACTTTGCAGTGCCATAATATCAGCATAAAGCCCTCATGCCAACAATATGCGCACCCATATTGTGATAAGGACAGTCTGAACATGGTCGAAGAAGAATTTCGTCGATTGCAACAACAATATTATTTACTCCATGCACCCATCTCCGCGGCACTTGGAATTCTCACCTCAAGTAGTCGTGTACTTCCTATCTCCCAGTCCAAACCAATGACAGATCTGATCAAAGAAACAAAGATGAAGGCAAGAATGGAATAATGCGGATAGAGTGAAGGTGTACAGAACACGCCAACTCTCACTGCGTCATCCTCTGCCACAAGGAAGCATCAGAACTGTGAATGAGTGTGCTGGAAAAGAGTCTGTTATTTGGCGCTTTACTAAAGCAGAGAATTTACCATGTTCCACACTTCTTTTAAGCACAGGGTGTAGCGGAATTTCTCCTTTCCTCCTTTTCCTTCCTTTCTACCTTGCTATAAGAAGGCCGAATTCCTCTTGGCATCACTTTGTTTAGGGAAAAAAGCAGATAAAACGGTCCAAATCTACGGGGCTTGGGTCTCCGGCTCCAGAGGGAAGAAGGAAGCACGTCTGCGACCACGTGGATATTGTGTTTCCGCCTCTCACCTACAGAGCGCGTATAAACACCACCATTATTACACACGGAGCTCGAAATTTTGTGTAATCATGTTCTACAAAGTTTTTTGCATCAAAAAAGCCGTAAAAGATTCACATTGCTGACTCGAAAGCTGCCGTCAATCCCAATGCTTTCGCCTCTTTCATTAGACATGTACAAGATTGAGCACCTCATTCAACTTCCTTTCTTCGATTGGTTGACAAGTTGACACTTCGTCCCACCGTAATAGAGACCAAGCATTAATTCCCAATTCCTCTTTAAAAGTTCCACTGTCTAAAAGTAAATGCCACATGGACGATGAAATGCCGTCCCTCCTACTTTGAACGGCGAAAACGTGTGTGCTCTCTGAACACATCGTCACTCATCCATTAACTTCCGCAAGTCCTCTGTGAGGAATAGCATGCAAAGAGACGAGGGATTTGCCAATTAAGTCGTCATGCTCTACCATCCATCAGCATACAATGCTACTGGTTATGTTTGGAGCAGACAAAGAAAGAGAAGCGGCTCAAGATGAGGATGTCGGATAGGCCCAATGCTTAAGTTATCGACTTTAGTCTAACGGTATACAGAAAAAGCAGTTTGCACCAAAAACTTGGGGCAGTTTTGCATCACTGCTAACGTTTCAAATCCAAGTTCAGGTATCTGTGCTCCATCGATAAGCGAATAGCAGCCGCGTGTAATGTGATGTGTAAAGATGTACGCCAACGTAAATACAATGGTGCTGACAACAAAGGGCACACCTTCGAGCCTGTCAACTGTATGTAGGAGGATGGTGCGAGACTGCACTTCACTCACTTGACGCATGCATTGCTTCATGCTGAGTGCGTAAGCCAACACCTTCACTGCAGGATTCATCGGGCATCGTGAATGCACGCTGGAGTGGGTGAATCACGCAGCGTTAGCATAATAGTCAGTAGTGAATAGGTGAGAGGTAAAAGCGTCGGTGAGGAAGCGAGCGCGCCGGAATATGGGTACCGACTGGACGGGTTACTTGGGTTCACGCGATTATAGGATGGCTTTTTTCTGGTTATGACGTGGCCCAATTTTCAACGCCAGCGCGAGCAGATGATTGTCCAAGCACACCTCAACAGCCAAACATGCTTCCTCTTCTCGAGGCAAAATGGCTTCTCCTACTCCACGCACAAACACTGCATCCAATGGAAGTTGCATGCAATAGAACTGTAAACTCATGCGATACTGGCTGGAAGTGTCCCTGTTAGGTCACCCATGCACGTCGGCTGGGTGAGGAATCGGGCTGCTTCACAATAGAGGAGCCTTTGCTTCTACCCACATAAACTGTCTGTTCTGACATCTTACGCTTTATCCCTTCAGGCCACATTTTCTAATTTTTACACCCTACAATCCACAACTTCAGGTGTGTGATGCATCAGGATCCGTTCACTGGCAATTCTAAGCCAATTTGGCGGTCAAACGCAGCACCTGTTTAAAGCGTTGCTACATGAAATCTTTTCAAATTAAAGCTCTGATTGTTACACATGGTGAATCTCTCTAATGGTAGCAATACGTGATCTGAAGGCACATTTGCAGTCCCACCTCTAGTTGCAGTTGTCACTCCTTCTTTCCGCGCCATTATTTCCCTCTACAATCTTCCCTTGCTCCGACTACTTGCTATTGACACGTAACGAGTAGTATAAGCAAATGGACTAAAATAATTGAGCCATTGATGATTTACATTGTGAGGTGCATCGACAATGGACACAAGTTGGCTAGTGAATGAAACGTTAAGAAGTGCTACCCAAAATGGTAGTCTTGCGATGATACAACCCAGTGAGACAAAGAGTAAGACAGACAGTCATAGTGCGCTAAATGTTTGGTAGCAGTACCTCAAACTCTGCTTCAAGACGTCATATTGTGGGCTTCTCACTAAGTTGGCCCTAAATCAAGCCTTTCTTAATGACCTTTCTCAATTTATGGTTGCTCATCTTATGATTTTTCCTTTGCGATCACAAACGCAGGCATGTTCGACAGTTCACTACAGGTGTGACTACGAGTTGACAGTACTTTAGTAAATAACGACGAGTGTGGGTGCGTTGTTGCTCAACCGATAATGCGATTCTTGGATGACGATGGTTATATAATGCGGTTTAAGTCCAATCCCTCCATTTGTAATAACGGATTGCCAATATACCTGGTGTGATTGCTTCTTAGTCCTGTGATCAAATACCGTGGCACCCTTAAGTCGTACGTGCTTTGCAATTGCTCTGCTTGCAACATTTGCACCGTTAGAGAATGAGAAGCATACAAATGTGTAATGAGGTAGACTATTGGAGCTTTGAAGTGCTGTCCTTGAACCAGAGTGATCACGATACTATCTGATGCTTGACGAGAGATCGCCAGACCCCTCCCCTTCCACTTCCATTCACTGTGCTTGCAAATGAGCACAGCTGACCCAAAATGGTCTTAGCATCACAACAGCAGTGCCATCAGTGGACCAGTAGGACGTCTCGGCTACGATGATCAGTTCTGCTCACCCACCTTTGTGTGCGACGTCCTAACCTTTCTCCTTCATTATAAACTACTATATTCTGAGCATCAGCATTACAGACTGCCCTTACAGCCCTCCTTTCATAGCTATATTTAATGGTTAGTGAAGTTGTGCATCAAATTCTACGGCAGTGTCATTTTACACTACGAAGCCCACTCCACAGTCCATCAAGCATTGTGTGCGCGATGCGGCATTGGTGCAGCAGTCAGTGGTAAACTGGTGCAGAGTTGATGGTAGGTGACTAGAAGTCAGTCTTAGGAGACAAAAGTGCAGGTTGAGGAATGGGTAGTGCTATGGAACACGGATGCTCGCACCTTCCTCACTACAAAGTTGTCCAACTTCCGAACGCACGTTCGCTCTCACTGTTGCAAGTGCACTTCAAATTCTGCCACAACTTCTACCTGTCTCGCTCGATCATTGTCAGTCAGTTCATCCACACACACTCACTGTAGGTGTCACTGGACAACCTGGTTACCTGCTACAATGTTGGATTGCAGAGAACACTACAAGTTAAAATGTGCTTGACAGAAAACCCAGTCACGTCAACCAAGTGGTTAGCTACGTCGCCGTGGGGATGCCTCAGCCTATTACCCTTGACTGTTCTTCCTTCACAAAAATGCTTTGTTATGCATTTAGAGGGCTGTACGCACCAATACCCCTTCCTTATACTTTAGCCCCACCATTGATGGCGCAGACATCGCGATTTCCCAAAGTGCATTGCTTCATTTCAAAAGAACTTTGTGCTTTTTGGTTGCCCAATGTTAGGAAGCAGATAAATTGCAATTTGGGAAATGCTGCTTGAAAAATTTAGCAACCCAGTGCGGATACTTTTGCCTGGTGGTTGGAATTGGCAAGTTATTAGGGGGTCTAGAGTCTTAGAATAAATATTTTGCCTCAATTTCGGATCCAGTCGACCCTACCATTAGTGGAAGATCAGAAGTGAGAACGTCGGACAGGGTTAAATGTCAGCAAACTAGTGGGGAAATGTGATTGAATTAAGTATGAGTTGATTCAGATTCGTCTGATTTCCCTTTTCGTAAATGCAGAGAAATGGACAAGTATCGAACAATGCAAAGAAGGAAGGATCCCACAGCTCCACACATGTGCGTTTTGTCAGAGGAGCCGTGCAGGATGGCAATGGACAATGGAAACAATATGGGATTCCACGATTTCGCTTTAATGACTTGAGGAAACAATGCATTGACTTAGAGGTACAGGCCTATTTTCTGGCCTGAACTACGTTCCCAATCCAGGCACGAGGGATTCAATTCGTCTACTGCTTGCAGTACATGGCAGAGGTTGTCCAATCCGACGGAATGGTTTTTAACGAAGAGCTTGCTAATGAGTTGACGTACAGTCTGCAGAGAACCAAGTGTCTGCACATAGCAACCCGTTTTTATTAAGTGACATGGTTAAACAAGATGCATGGCAGTGGGTAAGCAGTAAGGAGGGCATCGGCAGATGTGAGGGTAGCGCTCGGCAACCCCACGTCCACCTAGCGCATGCGACATTACACACTGGGCACTCGTCCTCATCCCACCAACGCATAGTCCACCAAGCAGTGCAAACTCATTTCGGAGTAGTCGGCGACGCAAACATTGTGCGGCAGTCAATGGTGAAAAAGTGAGGGTAGAAAGCAGAAGAAAGGAAATGAGCGAACAGAGGTGAAGTGCCGGCCCACGGAAAGGACATTGACCCCGTANGTTAAACAAGATGCATGGCAGTGGGTAAGCAGTAAGGAGGGCATCGGCAGATGTGAGGGTAGCGCTCGGCAACCCCACGTCCACCTAGCGCATGCGACATTACACACTGGGCACTCGTCCTCATCCCACCAACGCATAGTCCACCAAGCAGTGCAAACTCATTTCGGAGTAGTCGGCGACGCAAACATTGTGCGGCAGTCAATGGTGAAAAAGTGAGGGTAGAAAGCAGAAGAAAGGAAATGAGCGAACAGAGGTGAAGTGCCGGCCCACGGAAAGGACATTGACCCCGTAACCCTCTCGCACTGAACTTGCACGAAGTAGCCCAACTGCCGTACCGGCGACCGTCCGACCTTTGGCAAGATTACCTCTACTCCTAACGCTACTCTAACCCCTCTTTATAACTAGTTAGTTTTAGCGTGTGCGGATATGACGCGTGATAGCGGCGATAATTCCCACCACACTGGAATTCAGAGACTAGTGCGAGTGGAGGCACGCCGGTCTAGCATTCAGCTGCTTAGTTCGCAATGTGAGTGTCTCAGTCTCTTACTCAATGCACTACCTGTCCCGCTATCACAATATTCGCCTTCTCATGCAACGTTGATTTTCCTCCAAATTCTGCAAAGCACTACTTCACCAGTGAGTATTTTATCGGCAACCTCTAGCCGGTAAAGTAGCACCGCTTCAATGATCAGTGCAAGTGCCCTCCAACCGCATCATCTGTTCAACCAGATTATGCTTAACGCAGTTCCAATTTTGGGTTTAATAGCTGCATTCAGTTACCTCATCTTCTGCACCGTGGGACAAATACATTCTTTTGCAATCGCTGCTCATCGCAACTAGTAGCACACTTACTAAATGCTAAATGACTTAGGGGGCATGATGATGCCGAATCCCACTAGCGTTATGTTGACGCTAAATCAGAGGCGGAGTAGAGTGTGCTTCTCCTCCGCCGTCCATCCTCCTGCCACGCAACCATGCTGCTCTGGCTGCTTGCTATTGACAAGATGCAAGTAGTATAATGCAATTATTTGAAAAAATGTTTCATGGACTGACACCGAAAGGTGTATTGATAGAGAGTGCCATGCATAAATGAACTGAGCGTTTGGTGCCGTCAAGGTATGTCTTTCAAAGTGTAAGCCTTGTGTTGGTGCAACTCACCTTCGTGCAAATTATGCAGACTTACAATTTGATCAAAGTGAGCTGAAGCAAAGGCTCAAAACCAACCTCGTGTTGTTGGGCCGTGTGCTCCTGGCACTACTATGCTATGCTTTAGCCCTCCTTCATGTGTGATCTTCCCAAATCATCCTATTTGCCAAAAAACACAGGAATGTTTGCTGCACTGAAATGCCAGTGCATTGGCGAATAGCGGTGAGGCTGGAGAGGTGGATGTCCCAAGGAACTTGCAATTTTTATATGATGGTCTTTCAATGAGACTTTTTGGACATTGCTCGATTACGAGGATCAACGTGCAAGAAGTGTGTGACACTAGCTACTCGCTTCCACCTTGGCCTGAACTGGAGTGAGCTGTTATGAACCTGCTAGGATTGTTGTAATTACTCACCCACGCCGGATCCGTAATGCTCACCATTCATCAGTCTGCATTGTGCATTGCTTTACGCGCAATGCCGTATCACGGGTAAGGTGATTAACCATGCATAATTCCACAGCACATTGACCCACAACCGTCAGTTTGGCTACCAACCATACTTCAGGTCTTGGTGAGTAATCTCGTAGCACGAGAATGGAAGCACTTTTACTGACATAAGAAGCTGTTAGCGCAAGTGGTAGTGATTTCTCTTACCCTATATCCAATCCTCTACCACACATGGAAAACTCGTTTTATCGGCCTATAATGCATGCAGGTTTAGCATTAGCAGTGCGTTCAGGACATCGCCACCGCGTCCACGAGTGTAATAGGGGGCGATCGAACCCTGACTGATTGGAGACGACTTACTTCCTGAGTGACAGAGCTCACTGCAGTAGAAGCTTCCCTCTGATTTGACCTTGGGACACCTGTTTTATAATCATAGGCGTTGGCCTGCTCGACGAAGGGGTCAGCTTCCAGAGCTACAAAACTATGGCGGTAAACTGTCATAGGTTGCCACAAATAGCTCTTTTATTTTTTGCCCATATAACAAAGGAAACTTGCTTCTATTGTTTTCATTGTAGGCATACCTGATGTTGTGGACTGGATGCCATACGTAGTCAATTGTTCCATGCCTTGAGCTGAAGGGATGTGATCACTTGCCTTCTTGCCACTTCCCTTGTCAAACTATGGCAATTGGAGCAACCTTGTGTTGCAAAACCGCTTTATACGGTTTAAACGCAAAAGGGACATTGTAAATCACTCCAACGTTATTCATTCCTTCCACCTGGACCTGAAAATTCGCACCATTGTGCCGCAGAAAACATGGCTGGTAACTTACCTCACTGTTGGCTACCCAAAGATATTAGTCAAAACCAATTTTTCAATTAAAATTTCAGAACAACTGTCAAATTTCCATTTAGCGATTTGTGTGTTAATGTTCTAGTCATAATGGGTCCAATGCATTACCTGACTGGTGTTCGTAATCAGTGTTGATGCTCAAAACATTTGACGTCCTGGTGTTAGTTTGCTTAAAAAATCATCTTTTCCAAATAATCATAGTACAAATTGAGCATGTTCTGATCTCAGACACGCTTCTTACCTTGCCGTTCAGACAGAAGCGCATGTACTTTGGCATCCCTCGCCTATCACGTACTACTTTTGTGCCAAATAAATCAAACTGGTTATAGCTTCAGGTGATGCTGTTGGAATGTTCGTTAGTGCAGAGCACAAGTGAATGTGGTGGTTGCAGCAATCAAGAAATGATAGTTGAAATGTCAGTGTCCAGTTAATGCACGTTAGCGTAGTTGATGGTGGAGCAGACATTTAAGCTGGTTGAAGCGGAAGATGGCGGTACTTCATAGACAACGCTTTGACAGTGGTCACCTACCTCTCGAAAGTACGGGTGCACCTCCAGCCTCAATTCACCTCCATTCCCCAAATTTAGTCTCGTTATTGTATGATTGGTGAGCTGCCTTCTTAAGCGTTCTTGCATGAAAACCAAGGGTGTATTTTCAGCTCCAGCTTATTTAAACTCAAGGCATTGAATCATGTCACGCCTGTTACGCCTCCATGTTCACCTCAGGTGACCAGCCCCATGAGTTATCAGTCTGCAACGAAACCACAACCACTCCTTCCAACCACTGAGCCACCAATATTGCGACTGCTTTGTGTAGGCACCAAGTAGACGCTATTCGCCATCGACTGCTTTCCTTTACTACTGCAATGTTTTCTAGTTTTTCTTCTAACCGTCAGAATTTGAACAAATTAATAAAAAAGTATCTGGCACAATAACGTCAACATATCAAAGGGGATTTTGGCTACTCGCCGATGAATAGCATGCTTGTTCACGAATTGTCCCCTTCTGCTGCGGCAAATGTTGTTCTTCGCTGCGTGATGGAAAACCAATCATTGGGCCCCCAGGGCATCCTTGTCAGCATTTGCGATGTCTCAAGGCAGTCTCCCTCCTCCACTGTGCTATACAGCTGCATTCATTCAGTCCCTCACATATTTTGCACTGGCACTATGGTTGTCAATGCATATTTCATGATGAACACTTGCGTGTTACATTCCTCTGCGATCACATGTCAAATGGTGTAAGTTGTTCAACGTCATTAATGCAACCTAAGAGAGAATAGCGAAATGCGGCACTACCAAAACGTCTACAATGAGAGAAAAGTGTTAACATTATGATGGCTAGGGGTGCAAACTCAACTTTGGCAGTCTTAGAAGGAGCAAGTGAACGAAACAAGAAAGCGCTTTCTTAGTAGCGACAGACAATGGGCTACAGAGGTATTGCCAATGGCGTTAGCGAAAGAACTACACCATGGACTAGAACGAGTTACCTCTATAGCCCTTAATTTGTCGCTACTCAGAAAGGCATACCTTCGTTCACCTCCTTCGCTCCTTCGTAGTTTACCAAGGTTGAGGTTGTGCCGTCATAACTTCAACACTGTTCTACAATGCTAGACTTCTGGGGTTCTGTAATTCGCTGTTTACTCATAGAATGCGCCTATTACGTTACACAATTTACACTTTATTTCAAATGTGATAGAAGGGTGCGTCACGCTAGTGGTCACTGTGAAATGTACTGACTGATTTGGAGGCCAAGTAAAGTGTGCAGGCAATGACTGAATGAAGCTGTGCAACAGAGATTGGGAAGGAGACTGTCCTAAAAGCATCGAAAATACTGATGAGAATGCATGGTGCACTTAGTGAACGAAGACGTTATTCATTCAAGAATAGCAAAAGTCTCCTTTGGTATCCTGTCATCATTGTGCCAGGTTCTTCCTTAACAACTAGTTAAACGAATGCCGACAGTCGAGAGGAAAACCTAGAAAGCATTGTGGTGAGAAAGGAGAATAGTTGATAGCACATCGAGTCAAGTTGGTGTCTACGTTAAGAAATTGCAAGTAGTGTTGACTGAGTGGTTGGAAGAAGTGGTTGTGATTTCGTTCCAGATTGACAACTGGTAAGACTGACGATTTTGTGGTGGATATGGAGGCATAACAAGCATAGCGTGTCACGACACTTAGATTTTAGATGGGTAGAGCTGAGAATGTAGTCTACCAAACTTACCAGTGGCTCATTTCACTTACAAAATTGTTAGAGTAACGAGACTGCGTTCAGTGAATGGACGTGAAGTAGGGCTTGGGGGACATTAATTTATTCGCATATCGCGTGATTCACTGTCAAACTTTGCCTCTGAGGTACTGCTATCCTCTGCTTCAATCAACCTGAAAGTCCGCCTCATCATTTGTTACATGAATTTACACCGGCCGGAGACTGCCATTTCAATTATCATTTTCTTCATTGCAACAAACACTACATTCGCTTATCCAACTGTGCTCTTTATTAGCATGATTGACAGTAACAAGCCATGAAGTTATGTTCAGTTTGTACAATTGGCCTATTATACTCATTTTCTGTCAAGAGCAAGTAGTTCGAGATGCATGAACGTAACACGTGATTAACTGGCGAGATGGGAAGAGCAGCTGACAGCGTTGCGAGCTCTGATTTGTCTCAGTAAATGTAAAAAAGCCAAAGCTTTAGGGGAAATAATGACAGGGTGCCTCAAGTTGTGAGCGTCGTGAGCACCTCGAAAGGAACCATTTGACAAACGAGTGCAAAGAATTCCTCCAGAGGATCAGCGATCTGTTGTGTGCGAATGTATCACCAATTAATGTTGGAGGCTAACAATTGCGTCAGACGGCAAAGCACAAAACGTAACGTCAGAAGTGAATCCATCGTGATGGTCGAGCAGTCATGGTAATGACCTACAACTCTATTAAGAAATCTTTTTATGGACACTAATTTTGCTCCCGGCGTAGTTGAGTGACCCCCAGTGTGTCCTATCGTGGTGAGAGCTTCTGGGAGCGAAATCCTGCACCTCATATTATCGTCACATTCAATCAACGCGACAGGAGGGTGTGGTGGGGTCGCATGAATTCATCCAGTGTCAAGGGCACATCATTTGTATTCTTTTCTAACACTTGAAATGTTGTTTTACAATTTAGAATAGCCACTTATGAATGTGCATTATTATTATGGGGTATCGGCTGAAAATGCGTCTGCCAATATGAGAGGAAGTAACGCATGGCTCAACTAGACTTGAAACTAATGCTAGTCGTAAGAAGAATTGCAATGCCGATAAAGATTTGGGAGACAGTTCAATTTTCTGTCGGAATGAGAGTGCACTGGCTTTGCTGCTTTAATATTTTGCAGCTTTTATGATGGCTGAGCAGGGCTACGGATACCCTCTGATCGCCTCTTCTTGCTCTCGTCTGTGCGGTGGGAATGTCTCGACGGTAGTGCGACCGCTTACTTGGATGCATTAAAGGCAAATGAAAGTGTTTCCCACACGCCGTAGAGGACTGCAAATATCTATGGTGAAACCGCTGTCATTAAATTAATAACATCTTACGCCATGAAAAATGCTTCCATTGTCGTGCTGCGAACGTGCTCATCAACACTGGAATCATGATCGACAGTCGGATCGGCAATTATGGGTCACTGTGCTATGGAAGGAAACAGCCTATCCCGCAAGGCGTTGATAGAGATTCTGCCTGGACAAACCACAACGTAGTCATGAGGGGTGTCAACTCAGGGTTTGATTGATGAGGTTGTGAATGTGGAGCAGATCGATGAATGGCGAGGATGGCAAATTCGGCCTGGATGATAATTGTAACAATCCTAGCATGTTCGCAACAGCCAGGTCAGTAACGTAAGCAATTATTTCCCTACGGTCAATATAGGACCTGGTTTAAATGATTTGGCTGTACTGGCTGGTAATGAAAATTGCAACGGAGACGCATCTTACAATCATGAAAGGCAGCTACTGGGTTGTACGATTTCATCTTAGTGGAGGTCTTGGCAGCAATTCCAAACTTAACTGCCCATAACAAGGTGCGGAGAAGGAAACCTCATGCGGTGCTATCGATTGCTGTATTTTTTCCTTATCCGACCATGGTTGCAGATACCAATTACCCTAGAAATAGTAAGCGTCTCCTCTTTATATAAACTGCCCATGCTCGAGTTCTACGACCAGTGAATGAGGCTTCTCTTCTAAACATTTGATCTCAGAAGTGTTGGTGTCAAAATGCTAAAATGGCTTTCCATTCGGTTAGGTGCACAAAGCGGGTAAATGCACAGTTTGCCTGATGTATTTTAGCAACACCATACACTCTATCATCCTTGCTAAAATATTTCTCGTCCTTCCCTTGTCTCCCAACTGACTCACTTCACGGATCCTGCTTCCCCTAGACAACTGCTTTTCACGTTTACGGACATCGTGCCTAATGCCTTGTCATCTCTGAAGCACCAGCGCTCACTTCCACTTTCTCAGTAATCACAATCGCGCAAAAGTGTGGCATGTATCTCACCGACTAGTGAACGACAAAGTTGCACGTGAAGGACTGCCTATTTTATGCTTCTGTGGTGATTATTGGATGTGGCTTCAATAAAAACATTGAGAATCTGCTTCATTATTTGCAATGCAATACTATGCATTGCTATGCCAAGTCCCATCGTGTAGTGGCGATTTGTTCGTGTCATGTTGCATTGTGTAACCTCAAAAAATGGCAGAATCTCTTTTCGTTGAGCAGCGCAATTTCCAATGTACTGCATAGGCTCACATTTTCACTACAATTACCCCAAAATGTAGTGAAAACCTACCTTTCGGTGTAACAATGACTGGTACATAAGTCACAACATTTTAATAAATGCAAAGCTCTCCTCTTATATTGGGTGCATGTCTGGTCACAAAGCGCATGAACGAGTGTACGTCCATAGAGGGAAAGTTAAGGCAGCTTATTCGAGAGCCCTATAACGCAAGGAGCATTTTAATTACGTGAAACGTGTTCACAAATCCAGTAGCTTACAAGCGCACGCTAAACTGCAAATCATGTGATATTGCTGTGACATCGTTGGAAACATCCAGACTAACGATGCGATGTGAAGCAATGCAATGCAGTTCGATGCTTGCCCTATCACAATCACCAGCAACGCTCAATTACTTCCACCAAATCGGACCACTTAGATCAGAGCTTTCACAATCAACTCAAAGTTTTACGGCATATATGACCTTGCCTTGCCATATAAACATTGTAAGCAGGAGGTTAATAATCTCACATAAATATCGATAAAAACTTGCCGATTCTACTTATGTATTAGCGTTTGCTTGCATTCGACTCAAAAATTCTTCCTCAATTATTTGCAAAACTGAGGAGACGAAGGCGTTGCTATAAGCTTCTACATTGAACTAAGTCTGATGGACGAAGGAGTACCTACAGGAATGCCTTGATCGCATGTGTTCAAGCACTGCCTCCAGTGTCGCATATTGTTCGAAGCATTCTGTACAGCAAACGTTTGTTTCTAAATCATCCGTTTTTTGGCCTAGAGCATTGTAAAGTAAAAACTACGCATGGAAGTTCAAGGATGCGGCTGTAGAGCAGAGAACACATTGGATTTTGATAAGAGATTACTAGGCGAATACTCACAAAAATGCGTTTCATAGAGACGCGTGCGCAGTGAATCAAAGCCTTCAAATGGGTGGAGGCACAGACTGCACACATTGTGTCTCCAAACTGTTTCGAGGTTCAAAAGAAAGTGTTTTGCAACTTTTGTCGCATAGGAGGGCACAAAGCAGGAGCGATTGACAGGTTTTGCAATATCTCTTACCTTTTTGATGACACAACAGCATCCCGTAAGTTCTTAGAGTCATTGAGCAAAGCGGACAACTTGCACTATAGGTTACTAAAACACGTTGAACAAATGAATTAAGACCCTTTCATTGTGAGCGATTCACGCGTTTTTACTAGCCATTTAGCTATTCTTTGTCATTTGGTTGAAACAGGAGTTTTCAATTAAATGCGTTTCATTTATTTTTAAGCTGTCGCAAAGCGCCTGTCCACAAACACAAACATTTATACCCATTCACACACCTTTACTTATGCAACTAGTCACATGCATAGAAATAAACACGCATAGAGAAGTAAAGCTAGAAATGAATGGCGCCCACCTCGATGGTAGTAAACCAAATGTGCAAGCCCTAAGATGACGCTTCTGAATACAACGCAGCACCCTGAACAACTCTAAGCATTCATTTTAGAGCAGAAAATGCTAAGCCTCGCAGAACCTTGCGAGAATGTGTGGTGAGCTCACCGGATAAGCAAGAGGACCTTGCGGATTTGACCTCAGCACTTAGGATGAGTGAAGTACAGAGGACGCAAGTACTAATCTGAAGTTTCCAGAAGTGGAGTCTTGCATTTTAAATTTTTGTAGGAAGAGAGAGTTAAGGAGGTGCACTGGAAGCAGGGATAATCCTGATCACCATACCTTGTAATGCTTACTCAACTCCTGGCAGTATGCGCCAATCGACAAGACTCAAGGCAGCTGACTTGATTGCTTTTGGGGATCGTTCCCATTGGCTTAGTGCAAAAATGTCTCTCATAAGTCAAGCCTGGTCTGCTACGAATTCTTCATCGCACTGGGTGGTGACGGTACTGTGAGAAGTAGAATTGCATTGCTGGCCCTGTCTAACCACAATTAGCGGAATTAATGGTCGCTTGCTCGCAGTCGCCATGTGGTATTTTTGCAAATGAATGCTCTCCTTCTGCGAGAGAATTCAATAAGCAACTCTCAGTCTTCTCTTCAAACGCTAGAAACACCTCCTCATGGAATAAATGTACATTTATACAGCTTAGGGCAATCATGTGCTTTGACTGAAGCATGAGACGAATTGTTTAGCATCGTGTTTGATGTTCGGTAAAGCAACTTTTTTGGTCTCACTGTGGTGTTTTAATCGTCCTTCAGGAACGTACTTCCGCAAATTATATAGACGTTCTGCGCAACGACCAGTCGCAGCACAAACAGACGATAGTGTAATGTGTGCCACATTCTCAAGCAAACATGATAAAATACATCTGTTTAACACCCAGACAAGGCAAAAAATAACAAAACTGCATCTAGAGGATGCAGATGCAGAATATCATTGACGTGTCAATCTCTTAAGTGGTTATTTGCATTAAAGACGTAGGTACAAACAGTTCTTTAAGAGCTACACGAATAAGAGTAGCCGAACTAAAGTAAATGCAACTTTGCCTAGTCGGGATTTAAAACCTTCCTGCCTCTGAGGATCTCGGAATAATTTCACGCTGCTGACACGGAAGTTACAAGACTGAGCACTTTTTCAAATATGTGATCTCTAAGCAAGCAGGAAACGTGGAAATGCTTGCTTACCTTTAACTATCACTGGGAGAAGAAGTATGTGAGAACATGTTGCTCTTAATTGTGCACATGAAGCGCAGTGCTGATGTGAGATGAAATGATAGGAAGATAGGCCACTGCATTAGCATTTCCAGGATAGCATGCATAAGCTGTGTCGCTTGGCCTAATGTTTGTCGACGTACACACGCACAATTTTACTGTTGGCGATTCCGATTCGCCAAATTCACGCATTATTATTTTTGCACCCAGGAAAGATGTCTTTTAATAAAAAGGTCTTTTAAAGTTTCAAGTTCTAGATAAAGTGTCACCAGCAGCATCTGCATCAACATAATTTACTGATTATCAAGGCGAATTTGAAAGCTATACTTTGCCATCAAGAAGGTAAAATTAGTTCAACTTATTAAATTTCAACTTTGATACAGCTTTGCTGTCAAGAGGTCTTAATAGATTGTACCGATTTAATCCCGCCTTGTTAGCACTGACCAAAGCAAAGGAAGCGGTAAAGTCCACTGAGATGGGCAAAATTCATTTAAAAGCATTGTATCTGTCTTTTTATCTAGTCTCATTGTGTATGCAAAATACAACAAGACTTTCTAAATTTAACCATAGCAAAAGATGAGCTATCAGCAGGATAATAGTAATCAGCTCTCGTGTGTGCACGCGTGGACAGATCTGTCACGTGGAAAGGTTCTCGTCACAGCACTAGGATTTAAAATTTGCAGTCCATCAGCTTCGTCCACGCAAGTAGCAATCTCAAAATGGCCAATCTCCATTTGCAATCAACAACATACCATGAGTGGATCAGTAATTTATTGGCGACTGAAAACCTATTGTCTTGAATATTTTGAAAAGAAAAGCATGTGCATAATTATTTTGGCATTGGCATTAGTCTGCTTACAATGCATGCGTCATACTTAAGAGCAACGACTCATAAAACGACCCTACTTACACTTTAACAGTAGAATGCTTTGTAAGAAAAGTGGGCATCAAGCTGGGTGCATAGTAAGAAGTGTTGCATAAACGATGAGGGCAACACATACTCCTTCACCCACCAAATTTGCGGGGAGCAATTCAAACGCTATGACCACTAGGGTGGTAGACTTTGCAAAACCTGCTTCTAGTTACTCAATGTTGGCTAAAATCTGATATTTGTTTTGCCTGAGTCCTCTAGCACCTTCCCTCGTTTACTTGGCTCAGTGGTTTTACAGCTTTTATATAATTGTTTGCACTAACACCCTCAATGCTACTAGGCACTTAGGAAATTGAGGCCTAGTAGTATTCTTGAACTGCTTCATTTAGAAATAGTTTTGCAAAATTTTGCAATGTCCTTTATATTGTTTTACTGGATGAGTTTGTATCTTTATCTGCGGATGCCCCTAGGGGCTTCTGACTGATATTACGATTCAGGTTTTTAATCCAGGTAAAACGAAAGTAAGACGGAAAAGAGAAATGGGATTTTGCAGTTAGTAAAGCCATGTTGCAAATTTGGATTTGCGTCCGCCTCAGAGATTGGCAACACTAACTCAGCTTATGGGCGCAGGTGTTCATTTGATTTACTGCACTAGCCAGTAAATGTCTTTCGCTTGTGTTGATACATTTTGATGCAATTCGATGATTGCCTCGAAACACCGGGCGAGCAGTCATGAACGCTTAGGTCAAATAAAAATAAGATTTCGTTTTCTGGGTCACAATTGACGCGTCAATTGTTCTCCTTTTTGACACGCTTAGTTTGTAAGCATGATATGTGCAAGATTGTCAATGGAGATTGGTGTTGTCTTGGTCGTGATGCTGTCTAGGAGGTATGAGCAAGGTCTTCATTCAAATATATCCGTATGGCTGGAGATAAGATGCGGTGAGGCGCGCCTAGAGATCGCCATGNGAAACACCGGGCGAGCAGTCATGAACGCTTAGGTCAAATAAAAATAAGATTTCGTTTTCTGGGTCACAATTGACGCGTCAATTGTTCTCCTTTTTGACACGCTTAGTTTGTAAGCATGATATGTGCAAGATTGTCAATGGAGATTGGTGTTGTCTTGGTCGTGATGCTGTCTAGGAGGTATGAGCAAGGTCTTCATTCAAATATATCCGTATGGCTGGAGATAAGATGCGGTGAGGCGCGCCTAGAGATCTCCATGTGTGAGAAGTGGCTGTTCCTGCAGCATGACTGCCTTCAGTTTGAGTCGATGAGTGCTACCCTTGGGTAGCGAATAAGCACGGTCTGGTCAGGTCTTCCCGTCGATCCACAACTGTGAGTTCCTTCGGTACCAAATAATACTCATACACCACGTGCAAACATGGACTGCGGGCCAGTGCATGGATTTCCCATTGGCTACATGTTCAGTTGTTGCAATTTGCAAAAGTGCTTAAATAATTAAAGGGCGGATTTCTATTCTGCCTTTTATTTAGTTATTTATCACCTCCATTGAGCAGGAAACTGACTGTTTTATCCGAAGTTCATTTCAAGCAATCACATGATGCTGAAAGGAGTGATAGCACGTAATTTGCACTCAGTGTACAGTTTGTTGCCTCTCAAGGTTTCATCTTTTGAATAACGTGTTTATAGTTCCCTCAACGTTTGTTATAACGGAAGCCACTCGGTAGAAATGTGCAGTGGCAGGCCATGGCTTGCTAGGATATAAATGGAGGAGGGTGAACATTCGCTGCGAACTTGAATTTTAGTGAAGTCAAGTCCTGCTCTAACAGCATGCATATTTTGCAGGACCTCTTTCAAAATACACACCTCTCCGATTATGCAACCTACCTCTTTATGCTTTCAAATCAACAATAATTGCATCTCCGATTTAACATTCTGTGGTTGCTCGTGGAACCCCTACAAACACAATTTACTGCATATCCTCACTGTAGGTAATGTGTCGGAAGGCTTGGATACCCACGCATGCTCCTCATTTTGACAGCTGAGAGAACAATGCTTTCAGTGAATCTTTGCACACAAAGCAAAGGTACTTTTACATTTTAAACTTGAGGAACCCCAAAATAACTATTTTGGGCATACAATATCTTTTCAGTGCTTCAAGTGAAACGTTGATTCTCCGAGTTCTAAGCACTTGTTTTCAGTTAGCATGTCTATTTTGGTGTCTTTTTCTCGAATAAATTTTGTCGCCTTTTTCGACGAAAAGTCTGGAACATTCCTACAGAAGTTGTCTTTTTTCATTCACTTTAATTTACGGTGTGGTCTTTGAGTCACGTCCTACCCATAATTGCCAAGATTTGTAAAAGTGAGGTTACCCCAACAAAACTCCTTTTCTTTGCATAATCTGCTTAAAGCGCATGCATGCTACTCATTCCGTTAAGTAGGTGATACCACACCATGCAATCACTTCCCAACCACTTCGATCGTCTGAGACCCCTTAAATGTATCGTGAAACAAGTAAAGAGCAACAAATCTGAAGAGTGACCTCTTGGTATCTTAGTGAAGATGCATGTGAGATGTCTTAGTAGAAATTAAATAGTCAGTAACCACCCTAACTTGCAATGCCTGAGCTCAGTCAAAAATGATGTGTGCTAGGTGGTGGCCACCCTTGACCCCCAGGAGGGCAGACGATGTGCACGTCCGCATGCACTGTCCCCTTGGTGCAGTCATGTGGTTGGTGTTAGAGATCTCTGCGTTGAATTCATCTTTTCAACATTGCAAATTATTATACACTTTTGTGTACACATTACCATGCGCATATTGGCATTGAAGTTGATTGAGCTGTCTTAAAGTTTAACACAACTGAATGTGCACTTTGCTCAGCACAGTCTGATAATTCGTTGGGCTGTCGAATGCCGACTTTCCAAGTCTAATTTATGATCGGTGCTATTTGGCCAGGAGAAGCTAGCATCGACTACCTTGAATTACTCTGTGCTCTAAGCAAAGCTCCAAGCACAATCGGGCTAGTATGTATTCAAATTTAATTGCTGCTTATTTAACTTGTATCACTCAATGCACTGCTCCTTCTAGAATAAAAAACCAATTTCAAGAGGGGTTCGGTTTTAGGCAAGTAGAGTTTATTCATGGGCTTCCTTCAAGTCAGTCTATCTTAACGAATGATGTCACAGTCGACAAAAGATTGTTAAGTTAGCACGTGAATACAGCTCCGATTATCGAAAAAAATAAACCTGCAGTCTTATAGACAACTAGCTGTGAGCAATTTGCATTTAGTAAACAGAAGGAACAGAATT
This sequence comes from Taenia saginata, assembly GCA_001693075.2. Taxonomy (NCBI): domain Eukaryota; kingdom Metazoa; phylum Platyhelminthes; class Cestoda; order Cyclophyllidea; family Taeniidae; genus Taenia; species Taenia saginata. Next base: position 16,423 of record LWMK02000318.1, on the reverse strand, counting down.
CTTGGAGGCCTCAGGCAACAAACAATCCCCTCAATCATAAAAGCAATGACCTTATCATCAGCCAAGTGTCAATACGACTGCCTGAATCACAATTTGCATTGTACTTGCGGCGTACACCATATCCACCTGTCCCGTACCAAATTGCCATGAGTGCCACGTGACACAACAAACGTAGAAATCATAACTCTACAACCTCTATAAGAGAATTTAACAGTCTCCTTTACAAGAGGTCTAATTCCATCAAAGCCACTATTGGATTGTGCGCGCAAATGTTAGTGAAGACGGGGTCGAACTCCTACAGGCTACTTGCTGACTTTCGCTGCCAAATAATCGTGTCCTAAACTTGACGTGAGAAGACGTTTAAGCTCGCACACTATGCTGCCTCGAGGTTGACGGGGCTGGTAGTGCTGGTTGGCGACCACGCACCAGAAACTCGATTCCTCCCATTCTATGACTCCTTGGTTGCACTTGCTACTACCCATTTATTGTCGGTGTGAATACCTCGAGACAGGTGCACATAACACCACTTTCCTTGTGATTAAAACGACGCATTTGCGGTTTTTTCGAAAAATTGGTAAATGTGAACAATAGATGGGAGTCGCAACGTTGGATACTGACCTCATCCTCTAGTTGCGACCGCGTTCAAAGTCCGTAAGCCAAAAGACAGTGATAGTGGGTGAAACAGGCATACATGAGGCCTTGAATGTGGAACCCACAGAAATGACCTGGTGGAAGACGGAGCCGTGGCATCAGAAATTGGACATGGCCAAAGTGGTGTTCTTTACGACCTACTTTCCCGTAGAAAAAGAAAAATTGCAGAGCCTATCACAAAACAAAAACGCCTTGTGTACAAACGATTTTGACTTTCTTCAATACCATCTTGCTAGGTAGAGCGTCTATCGCTTTGCAATCAACACACGGTTCTGAGAGAGCTCTCAGATTTTTCACTGCTGCAGCAAAAATGAGCCCCTCAAAAAAGGCGGCTTATTAATCCACACAAATAGTGGCAGACGTTTTGTTGCACACCACTTTATAAACTTAAAAGAGCCCCAGACAATGCTAGTGTCCTTTCGTGCAATAAAGGGACTCTTTTACAATTTCAAAAAGAGAGTTGTAGCTTACCTTTCCATAGCGCCGTCGACATCTTGTGCCATGAGCCCGTAGTACCAGGTTCCAACTAACCTATCAATAAGTCAATTTCCCACTAAGGCCAATGGAAGTATTTCTACTAGAAATTAAATTAGCTGTTTCGAGGTTTATCAGAAGGCGCATTACGAGACCTGATAATCATAATTATCCCTACTTCAAGTACACGTCCTTTAACATCATTTAATAAGTAATTAGGAGGGCGAAACTCGGATCTTAGGAACTCCCGATTGAAACTACAGCTCAGAGGCTCAAAGCCAAGGGAAGGAGTCATAAATTAGATAAGAGAAAGGTGATTTATGCAGATGGTAATTTTGTGCTAAGAATTGAGATTTATGTTCTCTTTAGGCATTGCCAGTCTTTTTTGTTGGGAATAGGGATTTGCCTTTACATCAAAATTATCTACCACAAATCAGCCAGTGTGCGCATTTTGAATGCGATCAAAATAACCAGGACACATAAACATTTAATTTCAGGACAAAGGGTTAGGACTGTGGAGCATACAGATCCTTCATCCCATTGTTCTTTTCCTACATGTCAGCTTGATGATTCTCTTTCCTTTACTAACACTTGAAGATAAAATTGGACGTCTTCCAATCCTTATTAGGTAAGACAATTTCCGCTCGTATGCTCCAATGATAAAGACACCGAATCGTACATTCCTTGATGTGCACAAACAAATGCCAAAACACCACTACATGCATGAAGAGGTAAGACGGAACCAAAAGAGGAACAAATGGAGTTGGAGGGAGGGAAGTTTGGTGTTGGTATAGTTCACATCATTGCATGAACCCAAATCGTTGCTCAAGCGATATTTCACTTCCCTCGTGACTTCAATTAAAATTGTTCTCCAACCGAGACCATTTTATTCACTCGACTTCATTTGAATATTTAATGCTTTTAGAGCAATTTTGCCTAACTCAATGTGCTTTCTCAACAGACTTTTCCAACTATTGTTTTGATGGATGCTGAGGAGAAGGGTCGGAGTTAAATTGTTTTATAAAGTCCATTTGATAGCAAAGCCTCCTCACGACAAACTCCTAATGCTCCACGAATTGGTTTCTGTGGTGACTAAAGATAACATTCAATTTTATTTTTGCAGTGGGTCATTTCGATTGATACAGACGCTATCAGTACTATTTTGCCTCGAACATTCGTTTCCTCGGAGGACTTCGTTATAACAATCGACATCGTTGCCAAGTACACTCGGCTTTGGTTAATGTAAAAGATAGTAATCATGCATATCTTAAGGTAAATCAGAATCGCATTAATAAAAGTGAATTAGGGTATGTGAATAAACATGCGGTCTATGCAACTCAGTTTACCAAGTTGCTCTTCTGTAAAGGCTGTAAATCGCTCTAACTAGCTGCCTGCTTACTGAGTAGAGGCCTACACTCCAGGCACTTCATTGCAGGTCAGTGCGATGGCACATTATTTTATGTATATATATACTCATTTATTTGATCTTATGGGGTTTGTCAAAACCGGGCAGGTAATTCCATGTCCCCTGCTTGCATGGACTTTGCATTGTTACAGAAATGTGCTCGGTCTTGTGCGTTTGTTATAAAAGAAGAAGAAGCCGTGTTCCACGATGAACATAGCGTCATACAGCAGCATGTCACAGAACAGCAGGATAGGGGCTGATGAGGTTTTTGGCGCCAAAAATCTTGTTGGTGTTGCTTGAGGTGGTGGTGGCCTACTTGCATGCACCACTCATCCGAAATTGCTGGAGAAATAGTGTTGGTACGCTCACACTTCGTCTGAACTGCGCATGCAAAAGTCCAGAAACAGGCATCAAAGCCTAGTTACGCGAATGAGTGATGAAATGCACCCATCAAACTGGGTGTAGGTTTCTCACCTCCGGTAACCTGGATATTGGTTTCGTTGACTTGTATTGATACGTGCTCCTAGATACAACCGTGATACCACCCTTAGCGCTCGCACTGACACCTCTTTGTGGGTTCAGCTAGCACTCAGTTTGTACTATGTGGCCCCTATTGCACCGATGGTTGCGCACTATGCAAAGGAGGAATATTTTTGTCAGAAAAGAGCCCTCTGAGCTTATTTTATGCGTCAACTTTGGCTAGCCTCTCCAAATACGCAGGAGGTCTGTACGTTGGATAAAATATGGCCATCTTGGTAATATGAACCCATTAGTAATGGTAGCTCATAGTTAAGTCTAGTTATGCTGATAACGAAAAGAAGTGGTTAACTGGCTTAAACTGAAAAAATCTCGTATTTTCCTACCTGCAAACCGCATTCAAAGTAAAGGTTTTAATGTAAGCAAAATGGGTAAAAAGTTGAAGTAGAGAGTGATGATTGGTGGCAAGGCTAACCACTCTTTAGGCAGTGCAGAACCCGAGAGTTGATTTTGCTAGTTACCAAATCCTCTTGGGAAAGCCGATGCCGTATCTTGTCATTGCGTAGAGATTTCTTTGCTATCTTTAATTGGCATCATTCATCCCTTGATGTCAAGTTCTTCAGACCTGTGGCATCTGCTTTTAAATAAGTATGAAAAGAGGAGTCAGAGGAGCTTAGCAGTTTGATCATATGCTTTAACAACATCGTTGTGACTACTTCTCCATCAATTAGACATATTTTACAGTGAGTGCTTCTAGTAACGACTTAGGCTCCTCTTCTTTGCAGACATTTGGCTTAAACCGTTCATGTAGACCTAATGCCAACCAGATGCCGCCTTTCTCTGCCTTCGTGTGAAGACTTTCGTCGATAATTTTAATCAAGAATAAGGTGGTAGGTGCTGGCTGAATGTTGTAAACAATGCATAGCATGTACAGCATCGTAGAGACCAGCGTGATGATGAGCGAGTTTCTTATTCAAATTATCCGTTACATTTTGGGCTAAAAGGTGAAGAATAAAATAAATCAGCCAAATATAAGGAAATGCTTTATTCGGTTGAGGTTACTTTGTAACCTCTTCACGTCTTCCGTTTTGTAGCATTAGCTTTGAAGTGAGAAGTTAAACTTGAGTTAAAGCAATTTAACGCCACTGGCGTGCTAAAAGGTTTTTATCCACCCTCTCTCCAAATATGTCCTACAAGCCGTGGGGTAAAGTCAGTAGCTTTATAGTCGGGCTGAATAATTGCAGAATCATACGAAGGTCAATAAGGGATTTTCGGATTGTCCGACTCTTTGATGGCCTGCTTAGTGATATTTTGCGTTTGCCCTAAGAGAGAACTCGCGTTTTGCAGCTCTGTGACAAAAATAAGCGACACTTTTTTTGACAATTTCAATCCATTGGAAGAAAACAGCAAAAAGGTTGTCGTTTCCAAAGTGGCAGCGTTTTCATGCCTTCAGCCTTGTCTACAAAATCGGGTGCTGCATATTGAACCCTAGACTATTTAGAAAGATGGCAATAGGAGGCAAAAAGAATAAAACGCAGAAAGTGAATGCATTCAAGTTACTCACAATCATACGGCCCTCTGCCAGCATATTTTGATTTCAAGAGAGAAGTTTTCTACGAGTACTACACTGGAAGGAATACTTAAGAGGTCCGGGGTTTGGCAATCATTAATGCGCTGTAAGCAAAGTGTTACAATGAGGCTAAAATCCGCAGTTAATAAACAGTACTAGAGTGCAGCAGCAGAAAGTTGTCTGTATATTTCTCCTGAAGGCAAACAATTGTGTAGTTCAAAACGAGTCTATGCAGACACCTGCCATTGTAATGAATGCCAAGTAAAAGACCATGCATCAATGAGCGGGTACAGAAGGCGCAGTTTAGACTACCTACAGGAGGGTCCTCGATGCAAAGTCTCATTACACATCAAGGTGGTAGTGCTACCCTTTTGCCTGCCACTCGCAGCAAAGCGCTTTGGAAATTTGTTTGCCTCTGAGCATGCAAAGGGAATCCGAACTAATTCTTGAGTACACCTCTGTGCTTTTAGCCAAGCGTCTTGCCTAATTTTTACCATTGAGCACGTTAGATAAGCAACCCTTTAAATTTGCAGTCCTGTGTAGTCAGTGCTCAAGTGAATTCTTAAAAAAGAGGGATTAACTGCTGACAAAAGAGTAACGGTTGACGTAGTTGTCAAGAAACCAAGCATTTAAAGTCTTCGCTGCAAAATTCAATGGCTTACCAAGCACCACTTACCCCATGTCTGACCAAGTCGTTAGATTTCGCGTCTTAATAAGCATTAAGCATGGATGTGGCACTTAATCTATAATCATTGCTCTACATTTCCAGACGCACTCATTTAACCTATAGCAAAGAGGAGGCCAAACTCTTTTCGGGAAACAACTGCTGGAGCACGGGTCAGTGCAATTACAATCAACGTAGAGTATGCATATGCAGGCTTGCTGTACTCTAGTGTCAGTGTGTGCTAGTTACCACAGACTTTGCTTGTTAACAGTGCTTTGGAGGCTCCTGATCTTGACGCAAGCACTGATTGTTCAATAGACGTCTGAACAGGGGCGTGGACTGGTGTTTCAGGATGGTCAGCGCGCACCAGTTCAATTCAATCAAATCCGCTAAATTTTTCTCTGATCGAATTGAAATACTTTCCTTTGGGACATGCAAGGTATTCGCCTTCCTTATAAATTTCAGCTACCTGACGTATATGAAGAAAACCGTGAATTTTAACAAAACTATGTGGAAAGCACTCGTACTGGCTTGCTTCAGCATGACACCTGTGTCAGTAAATGAGGAGTAGGAACTGAACGCAAACTTTGCAGTAACCTACTGGATGCTAATCAGCAGAGGATTAGCTCCTGTCCGATTCTTAAAAGCGTTTAAACATATAAACCTTTAAATTTTTCGAGGGACAAAAGGTCATTCCTCTTATGTTTTAGGTCGAGGCGGAGACAATCGAACCCCACTTTCATTCCGAAACCCGACGTGGCAAATGGGTGGAGTTATAAACCAGTTTATGCACCTTTGAGAAGAAGGCATGGTTACAATGTAAATAAAACTCCGGAATGTAAACAAATGCGATTAATCCGCTTTTCAATAAAAAACTGTTACACATCAGGTTGCATGGGTAGCGGTTGGGTTAATAGAGTGCACTTGACACCTTCAATAGGTCTCCATTCGAGCTGTCGCATTTCATTTCTTCACATGGACCGCGTAAAGGCAAGTCTACATTGCTTTTTAATTAGTGTGACCATCGCATGTGTGTGCAAGGCTGAAGAGGTTCATATTGAGTTTTTCCTAGCCGACACCTCAACAGGTAATGCCATATCACATTCTTGCTCTTAATTCCGCATAAGCGTTTCATGGCAAGTTGTACCTCCTTTTGGAAGGCAAATGTCCGGAAGTGGCTGACGTAACCAAGGAAATGCCGCAACTCGTGATTCACCTAATAAAAAAGCGTGCACGAGCATGGTCCTTACACCGAGTGGTTTGGGACTGAAAGTGCGGGCAGAGTGTGGCAAGACATCTTGGCAATCTCGGTGCAGCATTTCGATGAACTCTTCCAACAAATCCGAGTGTTCTCTTACTGCACGTCATCTGAATTTTGCCTGCGCGAGCAATACAAGTCCACTAGCCACGTAAGGGCAACATTTATTTCTTGCATTTTAACGTCCTTTCTTTATTTGACATATTCAGCATTGAGGACAAATGCCTATTTAAATTGATCAGTCTTAACGTCTTCGACACCTTGTGTTGTAGAGCGGTGGAAAAACTGCTCAATGACCACTTCATAAACCAAGTGAACATGGACATTGCGGTGGAGTTGAAGGAGGGAGCAAACATTCGTGTCACTGATGTGAAGTCATTTGAAGCTGACGTGAGTGCGATGAGTGGTATTCCTGGACTCAGTGGAGCCGCTATTCAAAAAGCAATATTTGCTTGTTTGAAGGCGGCTACCAAAGGAATATCCTGCAGCTTGACATAATTCATGTAAAGTTTATGTTGAGCAATAAAGCTTGGAAAACAGATAGGTTTTCTGTTTTTAGTTTCTCTGAACCACTGCTGGGTGGAGGGTAGAGGTAATTAAAATTTGCCTTTGGCTGCTCTTTGAGTTATCATCGACCACTTACTTTTAATGAATCGTTAAATGCCATCTTTTAGAATATCTAGAGCATAAAGGCCTGCCTATATGCGTTCTCTAAGTACTCACTGATGTAAACGGTGGCCCCTATCCTCCAGCGACAGATGCATTGCACTCCACGTCAGGGTGAGCGGTGTTTGCTTGCTGTATGTGTACCGACGTGAGGATAGTGTTGAATTCCTGATGGCTTTTGACTTTTATAGGACCTGCCTGCTGATTATCTGCTTTTCGCATATTCTGTAGTTGTCATTCACTAAGTAATCATCTGATTATCCAGGTAAACCGTGGAAGACATCGCATCTTCGGACGCTATTAAACATCCGCATAAAGAGTCAATAGCTCAGCGTCCCATTTAGTACTGTGATAGTGACTATTTAATTGTCGTTGTTACTTTCTCTTGATATCAATGCCACTTGGTCACTTACAAGACAGATTCTAATAGGTAGGGCTAGGCCCATTGCTACCTAAGGCATGTCATCTTCATGGTCTTAATCGCCGATTAGCCTGTTTCCCTTTTAAAAGGGCCGAAGCTCAACAACATAACGATCTGCCGGATTAAAAAGCGAATTATTGTAGACTGCTATGCGACTCTGAATAAAATTTTCCGTTTGTCTACGGCATTTAAACCATGTTCGATGTCTTCCTTGTGATTTTTGCGGTGCCCTGATATTACAGAAACGACATCGAAGTGAGCTGGGACAAAGCAGGTCGGAGAGGAAAGCACATATGTCAATAGGGTAATTCGTTGCTCTAATATGAAAGACTTACGGCACCGAAAAAATCGTTATGAGATGAACAAACGACATTTTGAGTGAGTCAAATAAGGCGTGTAGAGACCTTGCTTAACCGCGTAAGCATGCCAGGAGCCAAATAAATGAGCATGTAAAAGGGCCTTCCTAGTAATACAAAATGTTTTTGGTAGGTGCAATCAACTTGCGAGCTATTTAGCTCACCTATTTCACAATGACTTAGTGCAGCCCTATCCCACTACTCAGACGCTTAGGAAATTTTAGGTGAGCATTTTCGTGCAGACGGAACTTGCTGGTCCTTTCGTCGAGAAAGCTCCTGACTTAATTGTGGTTCAAGACAAGTTGTTGCAATAAGGCAGATGAAGTGAGATTTGATTGGCAGCAAATATATTGATGCGTTGAGCAAACCTGTCATTTGGCATCAGCTTTAACGACATAATCAAGGTAATGCGATTCTCGCCAAATACTAGCACCCAACTGGAGTGTTAGCCCTGAGACTAGACATGTTTAATGTAATAGAAACTAAGCACAACATCGTATCCCATTTCAAACAACCTCCCTCTACAATGAAAATTTTTTAAAATAAAACAGAACATGTGCTAGCAACCTCGACAGAGGGAAAGGATTAAGCACCTTCTTCACTATCATTCCATTACCTGCCAAAACAGGTCAGTCCTACCTTAGAATAGTAGCAAATCAAAGCCACCTTCTTTAACAAAAATATAGCAAACAACTCAGGACAGCGAATTCCTATTGGTACTGCTCGGGAGGTTTTGCTTTTAGAGTTTTTGCATTAGACGTTGACACGTTTTACGCATTTACGAGAAGTAATGGCAACTAGGTCGAAGTAGGCATTTGCGCTTGAATCGCTGCTTCCTTGGGTTCCCACAAAACGACAGAATGTTCTTTTCGATTGCATCGCAATACAGATCACGCATTTACGAATGTGAATTGCTTAGCGAGAGCTGCAGTCGTGGTGTATCTCCATTCGCATCGACAATGAAGATTTGCAGTGCCCAGTATTGTTCATCGCTGCGGCATTAAGCTGGTTTGAAAGGATGTTTTTCCAAGAATTATCACCAGACTCATTTTTGCCACCTGTTGCGCGGATGCATAGTTGCACCATCATTTATTGTAGCACCTGATTGATCAATGAATACTTCTTATATTTTGCCAGACACCTCAATTAAAATGTGCAAATCATGCTAAATCTAACTTGAAGTGGAACATCGTGCATAGCCCAAACCGGAGTAGATCCAGCAATTTTATTTAGAAATGGTTGAGGTCAAGCGTATCTGAGAATGACAGAAGCAAAAAGTGGAGAGATTTGTGAACACCAGTGTGACAAATGTTGGCCAAACATGCAATTGAAACAGCCTTAAAATTATTATTGCTCGTGTGTGTGTACTAAAAAACAAGTTTGTTCAGTCAAAACGCAAGCACACTGCACCAGAGTGCAGTACTATTGAGATGACAGCCCTTTTTTCAAAGATTGCAAAATTAATCCAGGAACAAATAGGATTCGAAATCATGACTATGCAACCACCTACCTTCACAAAGAGTAAGAAGAAGATAATTTGGTAGTCATTTAAGCAACTAAACTGACCCCAAATAAGCGTTTCGAAAAGTATGTTTTGGGCTTATAGTCGTTGTTGCGCACGAAGTGACCAAACTCGTAAAGCGCGTCCAGAAAGCAGAATTGACGTGCAAGCCACCAGTTGCGTCCCATCACACTTAACCCAACATTTGGATAAGATGAAATATTGCATCCCACGTGTCACGGTGACGTGCCTGTAGTGAGACAGCGTAAAGCGGGTGGGGTGAGAAGAGAGAGTGAGGGGTAGGTTGGAGAAGGAACTGGAAGGAAGAATAAATGAAGTGATGCGGGTGTAATAGAAAATGAAGAGTGATATGGATAAGATAAAAAAGATGTAGACTTGATTTCGCTAGCAGAGAATGCAGGAAGAGGAGGCAAGCGGCAAGGTAGGCGGTGAGTGCAAAGGCGATCGAGGACTCCTTAGTGGCAAAAAACCATTCAGCTGAGCAGAGCCTATTAGAGTCCGCTGCAGGTTTCAGCACAGCAAAGTACAATGCCAAATCCCAACCTGAGGTCAGAGCCCTGCCAACCACCCCGAACCTAAAGCTACGCAAGTTAACTCAGGTGCCACCTGCACCGCATTCGCCCCTCCAGAAAGGTACCTTGAGATGCTTAAGTTGATAACGACTGTAACAATGTGCAAATTCATTCGTAGATGTTGATGACCATTACTTGACATTAGTGGAAGCGAGCTAGTGCAGAAATCACGAGGTCTCAAAAACCCAACGTATGAAATGCATTGCTTTACATCGCATCGTTATTCTAGATGCTTCCAACGATGACATAGCAATAGCACATGATCTACTGGATTTATGGACAAATTTTGCGCAATCAAAATGTTGTTTGCGTTTTAGGGCTCTCGAATGAGCTGCCTTAACTTTCCCTCCATGGACGTACACTCATCCGTGTGCTTTGTGACCAGACATGCGCCCAATATAAGAGGAGAGCTTTGCATTTACCAAAATGTTGTTTTACATACTAGTCATTGTTACACCCGAAGGTAGGTTCTCATAAAATTGTGGGGTAATTGCAATGAAAATGGGGGCCTATGCAGTGCATTGGAAATTACACTGCTCAAAGAAAAGAGACAATGCCATATTTTGAGGTTGCACAATGCAACACAGCACAGACAAATCAACATTATTCGATGGGACTCGGCATAGCAATACACATTATTTCATTGCAAACAATGAAACAGTTTCTCGATGTATTCATTGAAACCATCTCTACCAATCATTACAAAAGCAAAGAGAGGGCACTGCGTCATGTGCGTGCAACCTTGTCATTCACCGGTTGTTGAGACAACTGTCACATTTTTGCACGGTTTTGGTTACTGAGAAGGTGGAAGTGATGCGGGCGCTTCAGAGGTGACGAGACATTGGGTGCGACGTCTGTAAAAGTGAAATGAATTTGTCCAAGGGAAGTAGGATCCGTGAAGTTAGTCAGTCGAGAGGCAAGGGAAGGACAAGAAATATTTTAGCAAAGATGATGGAGTGTAAGATGTCGCTAAAATTAGTAAGACGAACTGCATTTATCCACTTCGTGCCTCTAACCAAATTAAAAACTGGTTTAGTATTTTAACATTAACACCATTAGGACCAAATATTTAGAAGCGAAGCACTCGAGCATAGGCAGTTTATATAATAAATGCGATTTAAATACGGAGGAGACTCATGTTATTACCAGTTTAAAGTTTGTCTACAGCCATAGCCAGATAAGGATAAAATTGCAGCAATCGTTAACACCGCATGAAGTTTCTTTCCTCACACTTTGATGTGGGCAGTTGAACTTAAAAATGCTGCTGAAGGCTCCACTAAGATAAAACCGTACAGCTCAGTAACTGCCATTCGTGATTGTACGTTGCGTTTCTGATACAGTTTTCATTACCAGATAGAACAACCACATCAATCTAACTGGGTCTGCAACTCTGACTTTTACCGCCTAACGAAGAAGTAACGAAGGACACCAGGCCTGAAGTGGATGCTAAAATTTGGACCCAATCGTAAACGTGACCTCAAAAATTATTGAGGCAAGCCAATTCCTGCAGAGCGTCTAAGTCACATCAGATAGAACTGCTCAAGTCTCTCTCTCTGCCCCTCTGAGCTTTCAGAAATTCTTGAGCTAATTTCGATCGCTTCGGCACCAGTAAAACAGCATTACACTTTAATTCCAAGATTGAAGTCCAAAACAGAAACCTATGAACGTTGGCCGGTGAAACCACCTCCTTATAAAATGAAAAGGACACTGGCATTGTCTGATCCATCTTCTCTTTGTACGGCCTTTTTTGGTGCATCCGTTCGCGCTGCATTCGTTGAAAAGCTGAGAGAGCTCACACGACTGTGTGTCGATCGCAAATTAGCACAGACGCTCTGCCTAGCAGTGTGACATTGAGGGAGGCCATTAACAATTGCATACTCTAGCATTACAAGATTTCGTTAGCTCGGCGACAAGCTTTGCGATTTGCAGAAGTTGCTCTCACAGCCGACCATGCTAGTTCCAGTCGTTTTCCTTGCGAAAAATTAGGTCCTCAAGAATCCCACTTGCATCGTCTCCGATCTCGCCAAATCATTCCTGTAGATTCCACTTTCAAAGCCTCAGTTACGTTCGGACTCTAAATGCAGAAGATTTACGTTGTGGTGTCACAAATCGCTTTTAACCACTTTGCACGGGACGTGTAGAAATGGCTTGTACTGCAGGCAACGATAAAAATAATGGTTTGGGCAGTCGTATTGACATTCTATTAGGCAATCAGTAAGTCGAATTGGATGGTGCCAACATATTCAGCCACATCAAACGCAGCCCCTGTGTTTTGGTCCTCAGTCCTGAGTGCCTAGTGGCATCGAGGGTGTTGGTGCAAACAATTCTTTTAAAGCCATAAAAGCAGCCGAGCCAAGTGGACGAGGGGAAGATGCTGAACGACTCAAGAAAAACAAGTATTTGATTTTAGCGAACACTGCGTGACTAGAAGCAGATTTATCAAGACCTTCCACCCCAGCGATCATACCATCTGAATTGCTCCATGCGAAATTGGCAGGTGAAGGGGTATATGTTGCCCACATAGTTCATGCAACACTTCTTACCATGCAGTCTGCCTTGATACCAACTTTTCTTAAAAAGCCTTCAAATGCTAAAGTGTAAGTAGAGCCATTTTATTAGTGGTTGCCATTAGGTATGACGTGGGCATTGTAAGCAAACCAATGCCAACGCCAAAATACTTCCTTTCAAAACACCCACAGCAGTAGCTTTCAGTTGTGAGTAAGTTATTAATCATCCCCATGACTATTTCGATAATTACATAAGGAGATTGGCCATTTCGCCACTGTTACTTGCGTGGAAAAAGCTGAAGGACTGCAACTTTCAAATCGTAGTGCTGTGAAGAGAACCTTCCTACGTGACAGGCCTGTCCACGCATGCGCACACAAGAGCTAATTACTCTTCTCCTTCCAATCGCACATCTTTTGCCATCGGTAAATTTCGAAAGACTTGCTGCATTTCACAAATATAATTAGACTAGATAAAATGACCAAAACAATACTTTCAAAGAAATTTTACCCACCTCATTGGGCCTTTCCACCACTTTCGTTTTGGTCAGTGATGGCAATATAGGATGGAATCGGTTTTGTTTATTAAGACTGTTTGAATAAAAAGCTAGATCGCAATTGATCCAATTTCGCTTTCTTGATGACAGTGCATAACTTTCAAATTTGCTTTAAGAATCAGTAAGTTGGATTGATGTAGATGCTGCAAGTAACGCTTCCTCTGGAAATTGTAACTTCCACAGGACTTTTTTGTCAATAGACATCTATTCCTATTACGTTAGTCTTTATTTATTGTAAAAGATAATAGTGCGTGAATTCGGGAAATCAGAATCGTCAAAAGTGGAACTGTGTGACTGTGTGTAGACAAACAAGTAGGCCGTGCAACGCAGCTTACATATGCGATCCTTAGGGGCTTGAAAGTTTTAGAGTCCCGACTAGGCAAAGTTGCATTTTCTTTCGTTTAGCTCCTAAACAACTGTTTGCACTAGCGTCTTTAATGCAGGTAACCACTTGAGAGATTGCTACTTTAATTATATTCTGCATCCTCTAGGTAAAGTTCTGTCAGTTTCTGCCTTGTCTGTGTGTTAAAGAGACGATTTTAAGTAAGTTTGCTTGAGAATGTGGCACACATTACACCAACGTCTGTTTGTGCTGCGACTGACCTGTTGGGCAGAGCGTCTGCATCATTTGCAGATGCACATTCCTGACACAGGATTAAAACACCGTAGTGAGAGCACACTCAGCTTTCCACCGAATAGGGCTTAAAGTGATCCCTTGAAAAAGGTGGTTTACCGAGCAGCAAACACGATGTTGGACAATTCATCTCATGCTTCAATCAAAGCACACAATTGGTTCAAGCTGCAACAATGTACATGTATTCCATATAGAGAAGGTTCTAGCGTTTTAGGAGAAGAATGATAGTAGTTTATTGCATTCTCTCAGAGAAGAGAAGCATTCATTTGCCAAGAATACCATATGGCTTTGAGATAATCAGTAATACGACTCAACTGATTACATTGTCGTCAACGCCCAGCGTGATGAAATATTCGTAGCAAAGCACATTTGAAAAAAGGCATTTTTGCACTGAGCTGAAGGGAATTATCCCTAAAAGCAAGTAAACAAGCTGACTCGAGTCTTGTCAAAAGACACACACTGCCAGAAGTTGGAGTGAGCACTAAGAGGCATGGTGATCAGGGTTATCTCTGCTTCCAGTGCAACTTACCTCCTAGAAACTTCTGATTAATACTTCGGCTATTTCAGTTGTTCAACACACCCAAGAGGCACGCAAGACTTACATTGTTTCATTGCTTTACAAGGCAAAAATTTATTAAATGCAAACAAATTTAGCAGAAAATAGATATTTCATTTGCAGGGAAGTGGTCAGAAACACAAAGCACGGAGACCTTTCACTTCATTGTAACTTGATCATGTGGCACAATTGAAGATTGCAGATAGTGTGTTTCCTATCCATCCATACCGTACAATTCATAGCATAAACAAAAAAATACTAAAGTAGTACTTAATTCAGGAAGAGGTACAGCAGGGTACAGTGAGGTGTTACCAGAGCTTGCATCACTGTATGAATCCACATTGTAGCCGAAGCAATGTTTTACTCCTCTCGAGACCTCTGTTGAATGGTGCTCGAAGCAAGACCACGAATTTAGCCCAGTACAGTGGCCAGCAATGGGAAAAGTTGGGAAAGTTGAACGAAGCAGCTGAATTCGATGCATGCGAATATGCTAGCAGCCTCTGACGCGAATCGCAGATTGCCTCGAGACATTGACAAATAATTGCTAATACTTGAGCCAAGCGAAAGTTGAGACTTGCTTCCAGGATCACAGTACCTTTTAAAGAAGTGGATAAAAATATGAAAGCAGAAGCAATCCTGAATTTTGTAATGTCATTCAGGCAAAGTAGCTGATGATAAAATTGAATTTGGTTTGAACAGATGAAAATTGGCTTTCAAGGTAGAACACACAAATTCAGGCAAAAGGGATTGGGCACGAAGAAAGTACGATTCTTTAAAATTTATTTTTCCGTTAGAAAAACTTCCAAAGCTGGGTCGATTGACCATGGCGATAATGTTTTCGCCATGCATCTCGGATAGCAGGGCAAATCGCAGAGCATGTTACTAAAGGAACAGAGCCATGCATAAGAACGCTGTTGACATCCTGCGATACCAAACTGCATCACAACGGAGATATCGTCCACCTTCAGTAGGATTCTGGCACACCTCCTGCTATTTCAAATGAGGCATATCAGAATGGAGAGCAACTGGTGCACTATGGCCCAAACAGCAGATGTTTACTTTCGTTTGGTATAAGTCTTCGAGACCTCTGTTGAATGGTGCTCGAAGCAAGACCACGAATTTAGCCCAGTACAGTGGCCAGCAATGGGAAAAGTTGGGAAAGTTGAACGAAGCAGCTGAATTCGATGCATGCGAATATGCTAGCAGCCTCTGACGCGAATCGCAGATTGCCTCGAGACATTGACAAATAATTGCTAATACTTGAGCCAAGCGAAAGTTGAGACTTGCTTCCAGGATCACAGTACCTTTTAAAGAAGTGGATAAAAATATGAAAGCAGAAGCAATCCTGAATTTTGTAATGTCATTCAGGCAAAGTAGCTGATGATAAAATTGAATTTGGTTTGAACAGATGAAAATTGGCTTTCAAGGTAGAACACACAAATTCAGGCAAAAGGGATTGGGCACGAAGAAAGTACGATTCTTTAAAATTTATTTTTCCGTTAGAAAAACTTCCAAAACTGGGTCGACCGACCATGGCGATAATGTTTTCGCCANCTGCTTCTAGCCCGATAATGAATGAAACAAGAGCACTCTTGCTTGCCTATTGGCTGAGCTAAGGCTGACAGCCCCATTTGCCAGCAAAACCCAAGTAGCGACGAAATCACTTTTCACTTTTTACCTTCCATCAATTTACCCTAGATTGGAAGGTCTGAGTCATAGTGTCAATCAGAAGACCTGGTACCAGAGTTTGCTCTCTAATTTAGTCTGAAGAGGTGTACGCGAACTAGTGGCAACCCGATCACCGTGCCTCGTAATGCTCACTCCAGCTTCTGGTGGAATACGCCTTTCAATAAGACTCGAAACATTTCACTCACTTCCACCCAAAACCAATTGCCTATGGCTTAGTTTGCAAAAGAACGAGCATCATATAACTCTAACCTCGAATAAACGCATAATGACAAATAGTCCTTCTGCTGCGATTAAGAGGAATGCACATGATTTTATCTAACCAGGCTAAAGTGAGTATCGGCGTGGTGCTCAGGAGGGTGTTCAACAGTCAATCATGCGAATGGAAAAATTTGAGAACTCGAAAAGGAACATTTTCGGCAATGGTGGTAATTTTAGCACCACTAGCAC